>PVKB01004108.1:0-82497 GCA_004027205.1 Ctenodactylus gundi
AGTAAAACTGCATCTTGCTCAGAGACCAAAAGGCATCGGGAAAGGAAGACCTGGTGTCACCACTTAAGGACACCATTATGCAAACTCTAAAGCCGGACCAGGGAAGTGCTGGAGTGTGCTGTGAGAGAGACAGACTGTCTAATAAGTATGTCTCGTGACTTTCTTTCACGTTAGCAGTGTGGTTTTCAACTAGTTACTTGAAGTCATAACCGTCAGTTTCTTTATCCTGCAAAGAGGGATGATGATAAGCATCCAGAAGGCTCACTGTAAGGATTAAATTTGGTGATATAGGTAAAGCACCTGGCTTTCTGCCTCACCCGAGGAGGCATGCATACATCAACAACAGAAAGAGACAGGAAGGTGCAAAGACAGAGCAAGAAGCACCATCAGTGCTAAGCAGACCAAGGCGAACGTATTTTTTAGTAAATAGATTCTATATCCTCTGTGCATGGGCTTTTGTGCTTAGTAGAGCCTATTGTTTGATTTATGAGCACTAATTATTTCCTTCAGGTGACAGTCCAGTGGGTAGAGGGTGACTTCTGGCATTCTGAACAATAGTGAGTCATTGAGCATGGGTGTCAGGTCTGGCCATGGCATAGCCGTGGTGTGGAGAAGGAAGAATCGGCCCCACCTCCCTCCTTCTGTCTCCCGCTGCTCCCAGGCTGGGTAACTGAGCAAAGCATCTGCCTCTGTTCCTGGTTTCTCGGTGGAGCGAGCTGTGCTGTCTGCCCTTGACATCCTCCTAAGCTCTATAGCAGACTTCTGGGCCTCTAAGCCAAGAAAGAGAATGAGCATTGAGACACCTGAGGGAAAAACAAAAATGTCACCTAAAATTTTGTACAAGCACCTTGGAAGACATCTGCTCTCTAGGGAGAAGTGGGCGGTCTTCCGCGTGTGAGTTCTCGTCCATTGTTCCTGCCTGTGATGACCAGTAGGGGTGCCAGTGCCCACCTTGCATGGTGCCTCTTTCTGAAAAGAGAGGAAATCAACCTTATCAATAGAGTATAAATGTTCTGCGTGGCTTCTGAACTGGTGGCTTTCTTTAATAAATCAACAAAATACATTACAGTTGAGTCACGTAGCTTCCAACTTCCCCTTACCAAACAAAATCCCAGTATCTTATTAAAAAGGGAACCTGTAATTCCATAGACTCCCCCATTGTCCTTACCTGGTAACAGTGCCATCCCCTCTGTATCACCCTAACAAGTAAAGACAGTTGTTTCATCCATTAAAAAAAAAAAGTGGTATTTTACAAAACTGCACATAAGTCACTTAAACCATTCCAGCCTCTGTGGACTGTGTTTTCTTTTTCCTCAATCCTGTTTTTCTCAGCAGCCCACTTGGGGAAACCACTCTTCAGGCATTGGATTTGGCAGAAGTTTCTTTGCTATATACTTGATTTCTTCATGTTTGAGCATTGGGTGATAGTCTTGACTGATCAAGGATGTGACCTGAATGTGGAGGCCCTGAGTGCTTTTCTGTGGTGTTGGGCAGTGAGAGGAGGGTCTCTGGCCTCACACCAGTCTCTAGCCTTGCCACCGTCCCTCGGTCCCTCTCTTCCTGAGCCAGCTCCCCCAGCCCCAATCTCAGGCATCCTGTTTTACAATGTGAAGCTCCTCCAAGCCTTGATGGTAGCGACCTTCTCTACAGAAAGACCTTCCTCCTGGCTTTTCCACTAAGTGCAAATCTTCTCTTTCTTCTGGTAATTTCTTACTGTAATTTTCTCTGAAAACCATTCTTAGTATTCTTTGTTTCCTTCGAAGACGGGAGTTACATGTATACTTGTTAACTTTCTAGTTACAATTTTCTTGTGAAGAATGTACAAATTCTTGTCAGTAATGAAGGTTTAGTCTTTTAAAAAATTTTTTAAATTGTGTAAATACATGAATTCCAAATTCTGTAACACATTATAGACATGTGGTTTGGGGAATCAGTGAGCTTCTGTGCCAGTCCCTTTTCAGAGGTTCACCCCTTTCCTGGCTGACCATTGCCTCTCTTTCTACCCTGTCATTCATGTTGGGGCCTTTGTATGGCATTATTTTTTGTGCATTTCATAAGAGGGACACCTGCCTGTGGTCCATCTTCTGTGCTTGGTCCATTTCACTGAGCGTTATTGACTCAAGGCGGCCCCATTTTCTTTCAAACACTTTAAATCTGCCTTTCTTTATGGCTGCATAGTATTCCCTTGTGCATAGATACCATATCTTCTTTAGTCATTCTTGTATGGATGGGCAGTTAGGTTGTTTCCAGGATTTGGCTGTTATGTACTGTGCTGTTGTAAACATGGATATGCATGTGTCTTTTTGGTATGTTGACTTTATTTCTTTTGGGAAAATGCCCAGTAGAGCAGTAGCTGGACCAAACAGAATTTCTATTCTCAGCTTTCTAAGGAATCTTCAGACTGCTTTCTGTAATGGGTGTACCAAGTTGCACTCCCAACCACACAAGAAATCTCAGCAAGAATCAACAGTGGGACTACATTAACTAAAAAGCTTTGCATGGCAAAAGAAACAACATGGTGAAGAGACAACCCACAGAGTGGGGAGAGAAATTCACCAGTAACACTTCAGACAAAGCATTAATACCCAGAATATACAAAGAACTCAAAACCATAACCCCCCTAAAATAACCCTTTATTTATCTTCACAACCCTGAAGAGTAAAGTCAGATCTTCCATAAGTGTCTTTAAGGAATTACTGCTTCACCAGAGCCCATCTGTTTACTGGTTAATGTTTTTCTTTTTCTGTTATTTGGTACCGGGGATTGAACCCAGGGCCTTGCGCATGCCAGGCAGTCACTCTACCCCTGAGCTAAACCCTCGGCCGCTAGTTTAGCTTTGCACATGCTCAGATCCAGCCATTGCCAAAGCGTGAGCTGCTTAGCCAATTCAGCGTGATGTTGTAGTGAATGTAAGGTTTTCTTTTTCCTGAAATAAAATACATTTTTTAGTTTTTCAAGATTATATCTGTCATATGCTCACGTGAGGAAGACTCAAAATCAGTGTTTTATTATAACTTAGTTAAATGTTACCTTTTTTTTCCTGGTAATAAGATACAGTATACTCTACTTGTTTTTTTTTTTTTTTAATAATTGCACACTTTGCTACATGAATATTTTGCTGGCGTGTGTCTCTAGAGTTACTTTTCCTATGTTGACCCCTTGGCTTGACTTCTGCTCCAGTGAAGGATGTTTTAATTAACTTTCTTCCTGGTTACAAAAGCCTATATGCTGCGGAGTGAACAGTTTCTGCTGGATGCTGATAAGGTGCTTGCTCGGCATCCTGATGACCAGATGACCCATAACTTATAATCTGCTTGAGCTCTAGAACATACTCTTCTGCACTTGCCTCCTGGCCTGAAAGACTATTTCCTTCTCAGTCTTGAAGTTTGGCTAAAGGAAGCAGCCGTTTGTCACTTTCCGGCCACATCAGATCTGATCGCAGCTGTTTCAGGATGAATTATGTGTCCACCTTTACGTCCTGAGTTCTTCTTAGAGGTTCTGAAGGACACTGCTGAAATACATCAAGGGAGCTCAAGGAGACAGGAGGGAGGCCTGCTGGAGGCTGAGGGGAGGGGGCAAGCAACAACCCTGATGCCGTGTCTGAGTTTATTCGTAAGTCCGGAGGAGCTAAGGTCTATCAGTGCTTCTTCCTCTCCGGCCCCTTCGTCTCAGTTGCGAATCCAGCCGGGACCTTATTTAATATCCATTCTTCCACTTCTTCTCTCTCAGGATCATGGCTAGGAAATCAAACCTAAACAAAGTGAGTCAATCTAAATCAAATTCTCTAAACATTCTGGGGATGAAGGACCTTCAGAGAATACTAGAATTCCTTTTTAATCTCTTATATTGCTAAATCACTTGGAATATGCTAAGCATTTTAATATGCGTTTCTTCAAATGTTAAGAAGGGAAAGGAGTGTTCTTGTGTACTGTGATTACTTTGGGTTCATGAATTTGGTAAGGTGTAATCAGATTAAAACCCTTTACAAATACGAAAAATCCCCCTTGTTTGTGCAAGTTTAATATTTACAGAACAGAAATAATGGAATTCTGTAATATTCGTGCTGGAAATAAATTATTATTTTTTTAGTTTAAAATGAACAATTAGATATTGCTTTAGATGCTGGTACTGTATTTAAAAAATATTGACCTACAACTCAAAAATGAAGAATTTACTCTTTTACTACAGAAAATATTAGTATTGCATTTTAAATCTTGACAAGAAGATGTTTTTAAGAATTCTTTCTGGTCCCTCTCTGACTGTTGGCACATGCTGTCCACAGTTGGCTGAAAGTAACTTTTTGAGATAGTGGAAAAGTACACCCTATTGGCCCTTTATCTACGATCTCACATTTACTAATCCGGGGCTCAAAGCAAATTAATTAACCCTGATCCATGGCTTACTACCAATGCTCTAAGGAAACAATATTCATCATTACTTAATGTAGGCCTCTGATTTGACTTATAATCTAAACATTTCTAATCATGCAGTAGTGTTTTGCTGTTTTTTCCAAAAATTTAAACATATTTAAAACTCCAAAAATTGATTGCCAGGTTAAGCAGGGACCAGGAAAGTGGGTTTTGTACCCAAGAATGTCTCCCTCCATCCCAAATTTGAAGCCTGTTGAAATGTAACCAGGTCAATCACCCGGGCATACGTATCACCAGAGTATTTATTCATCACTCTGTTAATTTCCTGCACTATAAGTTTTCAGAGAAAGATTATTATGGCTGAAATAAAATTGGGGAAAAACAGAGTTTCTATTTTTGTGGCTTAATGGCAAAGATAGAATTTAGATATGTGAAACTGCTAACAGTTTTAGAACAACAAATAAACAAATAGAATGCTTTGGAGAGACATCTGGTCTCTCCACTGTTTATAGCCAAATCCAGTGGTGAATAAAAAGTGGAACCAACTGCTTCTGAAGGGAGCACTTCCTGGTCCTCTGGCAGCAAGGTGGAGACTTTCTGCCAGGAGGGAACTCTAGATGGGAGCTGTTTGTTTTTTCTGCAAACAGAAAAACCTCTTCCATGCTAATAGGAGCTTCAAAAGGATTGCTAGGGCAGATGGAAAGAACCCATATACATTCGTGCATGCAATTAGCAGGAACTAATTGAATTTAGGGATTAACTCTGTCATTAGAGAAAAACAAAACCTATTTATATCTCTCATCTATGGTTACACACTCCAAAATGGATTTGGCACAGGTGCTGTTTGGATATTAAGACCACTGTGACAGTTCCTGGCCTTTAGAGGCCTCTGATGAATTAATTCTGGTGACAGTGAGAAGATGCACAGTGCATGATGTATGTTCTGCACCCTCCACCATGGTCCTTCAGGGGAGCAGAGGAGGATTGGGAAGGTGGGAGGCTGCTAGGGTTGGAGTCCAGTGAGTGGAAGTTTGGTTGAAAGAGAAAAACAGGAAGGAAATCAGATTTCTTCTCTCACACCTGAATGTTAAGAGACTAAAAACAGAGTTCACCTTAGCATGACTTTGGAATCCTACCAGGAGCTAAGCAAAGAGTCTCCCCAAAGAGTGTTGTGATTCTGCAACACAAAACACGAGGTAAAGTCAGTGTCTAGTGTTAAGACCCAGGGTTTTTTATTTTATTTCATTTTATTTTATTTTTTTGGTGCTGGTTTGAAAATTCGACCCCATAGCAAAGGTGATGCTTATAGAGCTCATAACCTGACCACAGCCTGCTGACTGCTTTCCCTTCCTCACTCAAGCCACCAGTCAGCTGCCAGCTGCTGTGGCCACCAGGCAGCTTGTACCTTTAGCTGCCCCACAGCCCACCGGCCCACTTACCTGAGATACATTTTTCTGCGTAGATGTTCCTGTCTTTAGCCTTATCAGAAACACTCTGTCCAATTTTCTACTGTGTGAGCAGCCACTCATCATACATGAGCAGCAGACTGTGAAGGCTTAGCTCACAAAAACAGAATTTAGTATAATCGCCAAACATAGCAGTGGGAATCTAACACTCATTTAATGGTATGGCTGGCCACTATGAGTTATGCTAATTAGGTATAAACGGGAAGCAGCTCAAGGAAATGACTCTTAATTAATATTATTTTACATAGACACACCAAACAAGTCCAAGATAAGGTGAGAAAAAAAGAGAAATTAGATGCTTGCAAAGACCTATGCGTTTTAATCTAGGCCTAGAGGAATTCTTGACACCCAGCAAGAAGATACATGACAAGTTATTTCTTACAATATTATAAAAAAGTGCTGAGGGCTTACAAAAATAAGCTAATAGAACAGATTCATGTTTTTCTGTATAATGACATGCAAATCTATATATCGTCTATTATTTCATTGGAAGCTATCTCAAAATATAATGGCCTTATAGTGGCTTAAAATACAGCAGTTATTTACTCTGCTCAAAAATTTGCATTTTGGACAGGGTCTTGAGAGCAGGTTTGTCTCTGCTGCACTGAAAGCTGAAAAGCCTACCTTGAGTGGGACCACACTGAGAACGGGTACCCAGATGCTGGCCTCAGCTGTGAGCCTGGGTTTTCCAGTCAGATTTCCACAGCCTCCTGGGCCTTCCGCAGGAAGTGGTGTCTGGGCTCCAAAAGCAACTCTGTCTGATGAGCCAGTGAACATCCGTCACTTGCCCTGGAAACCTCCAAGTATCTTCCATGTTGAATTCTGTGATTACTCATATTTAAGGGGAGAGAACAGGGATTTCATACCTCCAAGGGGAGAGGGTCAGGTTCACACAGCAAAACAAACCTTTGGGAAGAGAGATAAAGGTTGACTTATTTTTAGAAAGAAGTACAAACTGTCTCATCTCCCACTTGAACTGTGATGCACTTTGAACCAGGTGGTTGGTGTTGACTTTGGGTAGGATTGGGAAATGGCTCTGATCGGTAGCTTTCATTACCGGTGTTCATGGGAATGTATTTCATGTATGACGTCATCTGTTTTGTGTCATGTATATCACAGAAAAAGAAAAAAAGGCAGAGAACTGGTTATTGGAAGAATTCACTAATTGGGGAGACGGCCGTGCGGGGAGAAGAAAGGCGGGTGTGGTGCAACAGGTTGTCACAAGTATCTCCCTCCCTGCATATTCGCCGGGCACTGTGTCTTTGTCCAGTGAGACACCGTCCTTGCTCGCCTTTGGGCAGACCTGGAGTATCTGCCTGAAGGACTTCTTGAGATTTCCAGAGCAAGGTGAGGGACACCGACTGGTTCTCTTGTATGGTTGCTTCTGGAACCAGGCCTTCATTACCTGTGGAAATCCGAACAGCCTGAGAGAACCTCACGGGGCTCTCAGGCGAAGCCGGACCTGGGTGCAAGCCCTTGGTGTGGTCACGCTGAAGCTGGGATTTTCAGCTCTTAGTGGTACGAACTCACAGTAGCTCTCATTACCCTGGCCTACATACAGATTTTTGAGCAAAGTAAATGTTTGTTTTAAGCCACTGTTGTGACGTAGGTTGGTATGCAGTACTAGGGAATTGTGAGATTTGCATGTCATTATAAAAATCATCATAACTCTCTTCTATTAGATTATTTTTTAAAACCCTCAGCATTTTAGCTTTTATTATAAGAAATAACTTGTCACATATCTTAATGCTGAGTGTCAAAAACCCCTGTAGGCCTAGATTAAAATGCACAGGTCTTTGGAAATCTTGAATTTCTGTTTTTTCTCATCTCATCTTGGACTTGTTTGGTGTGTCTGTGTAAAATAATATTAATTACAGTCATTTCCTTGAGCTGCTTCCCGTTTATACCTAATGAGCATAACTCGTAGTGGCCAGCCATATACCATTAAATCAGTGACAGATTACTGTTGCTATGTTTGGCGATTATACTAAATTCCGTTTTTGTGAGCTAAGCCTTCACAGTCTGCTGCTTGTGTGCGATGAGTGGTTGATCATACAGTAGAAAAATTGTTTCTCATAAGGCCAAATACAGGAAAATCTATGCAGAAAAAAAATGTATCTCAGGGAAGTGGGCTGTGGGGTGGCCACAGCAGCTGGCAGCTGACTGGTGGCTTGAGTGAGTAAGGGAAAGCGGGCATCGCTGATGGTGTTCAGGTCAGGAGCTCTGTCAGTATCACCTCTTCTGTGGGTGGCGATTAACCAGTGTCCCCACAGGCACAAAATGAATCAGAGCTTAAAACCATAAGTTGACAAGTTGAGTTTGTACGTCATACATTCACCAAACTCTTTTGTGAGGTTATTTGTGTTAATTTTGGGGCCATCCTACCTCAAGCAAAACAAAGAAAAGTCAGCATATCATGGTGGAAGAAACTTGGTCTTTGTGGAGAAGGCAGTAGATGAAGGAAAAAGCCTTCTATCCCTCAGCTTGTTAGTAATTATCTGTGTGACTAGGAAGGCCAGGTTACATCCCAGAATCCTCTTTTCACATCAAAGACATAAGAGTTAGACTGAGGCAGTGTAACCGATTAAAAGTAGATAGTTTAAGGTTACAGTTTTTGGTTTGCACGTGAAGATATTGAAAGTGTGCAGAATTTGCCAAAGTCAGATATTTTTACAATATGCTGTGAATCAGCTAATTTGTTATCTAAGTCTCCATAAGCCATTTTTTGATCTATGGTTTTGTTTTTAACTTTAATGTTTTTTATAACTTGCAGAAAAAATTTCAAGGCTACTACCATCAACAGGTGACAAGTAATAAATTTGATAAAAGAATATTTCTTTGAAAATTACTCTGGCATTGTATGAAAGATTGAACTTTTAGAAAAAGAGGTACATAGGGATTTCATTGCACTTATAAAGTGTTTATTTCAGCTGAATATCTGAGAATTCCAAATATAATATATAGGTGGCTTTGCCAATTTCTGGATAATTTTTATTTCTAAATATCTTTATCAGCAAACCAAGGCTCACAACCTTAAGCTATTCCATCAAACTTATTCATATGCCAAAGCCTAGCACTGAAGCTGTTTTAGTCTAAGATGGCTTTCTCTGTGCCTGAGTTAAAACTACTTCATGGTGTTCTGTACACATGACTTTAGTGGTCAGGTTCTTCATATCCCGAGTTTCTTTGTAAAACTGAAAGTTTGTGAAAGTTATTCGAAAGAACTATTTTTCAAAAGATTTTTTTTGGCAGGGCTAGGCCTAGTGGTGCAGGCCTTTATTTTCTATTTATTCATTTATTTTCCTCACGTGTGTCAGATGCCACCGTGCCCAGACTGAGAATTCAACCCAGGGCCCCATATTTGCCCAGCAAATGATCTGATCTTAAACGTTGAGTGATGCTTCCAGCCTTAAAAGAATGTTTATAATCTTCTTTCCTCTAAGTGAGAGCTAAGGCCTGGTGAACTCACTCACCCAGAGTCCTCAGTAGCTAGTGTTGCTCTCAGGATATACACCCAGGAAATGTGAATCCAGACTCGATTACAGTATGTCCTTTCCTAGTTATAAAGTCAGATTTAAAAAACAAACAAACAAACAAAAAACAAAAAACTTTCTTTGCCAAACCATGAGGTCCAAGAAAGGACACAGTGGATTTTGCAGACTGCTGTGCCCCTGCCAACTTAAGTAGTAGCATCCTGGGCCAAGGGAACAAGTAGGGCTGCCAATCTGTTCTTACTGCTGTAACAAAACACCACAGATTAAATCACATGAAAGATAGAAATGTAGTTTCTCAGGCCTCTGGAGGCTGAGAAGTCCAAGGTGAAGGTGCCGGAAGTTTCAGTGTCTAGTAAAGTCAGCTTCTCCCAAGGAGGCGCCTTCTCACTGCATCTCAGGGGGAAGGAAAACAGAGGCGTAAGTGCTAGGTCCTCATGAGATGGAAAAGATGGGCATGCCCAGCTCCTCTCTGAGGCTGCTTTTATTTTCAAATCTGCGAATTTATATTTGTAACATTGGATATTTGGAAGTAAAGCACACGAAATCTAACCAGTTACAAAGAAAGGTGTGTCATACCAAGAAAAGGTTTTCGGTTACGCTGACAACACAGAAGGCTTTCTGATTTTCAAAGGTAGTTTTTAATGTCATGAGGGGAAAAGGCCTTATGACTTTAAAAAGAAAATCAAAGCAAGACAAAATTCCATCTGAAAGGGTGTAAACACCTTTCAACCGGGGGGTGGGGGTGGGGTTCTCCATAACCTAATGTCTTCCCCACAGGCCCCAACTTCCCAGAGCCACCATACCACCCAGAGGGATTCAGTTTCAGCAGGAACTTTTGAGGGACAAAAACACACATGTACAGATGTTGGCTTCTTCCTTCCTTGCTTCTGTGCAACAAAAGACTTTTTATTCCATGCATGGCAGTCTGAACACATCCAAACTTTTCGTTCTGCAGGAAAAAATAAATCATTTCGGTGGGCTAATGATTTCACATCTAATGTCTGAAGATGATACATTTCTCCATTTTCCACCCCATCCATTCTTGTCCTTCTGCATAAGTTCATGGAATTTAGTTTTCTGGGAAACTTACTGTTCATCCACTCCATAACCTTTACGTCCCAGTAACGATTTGACTTTCCTTGCTTTTGGAATCTTTAAACATTATTTTGTTAGGATGAATGGAGTTTTGGAAGACACAAAAAGAAAAGCTCAGAGCTCAAGATAAAAAGAATAATACTGTAATCATAACATCTCATTATTTATTTTTAAGCTTGATCTTTCCGAAGGTTATTATCTAAAGTTGAATGCTAATGGATTCAGGCTCTCTTTTCGCAGCCGTTCGTAAGCCACAGTGCTCATAGGGGAGGGCGTTAATCAAGAGAAAGAAGCGAGCCTTGTTCCTAAGACTGTTTGTATAATAGCTACCCTCGGGTGTATTGCTTGACTTAAAAATAAATATTCATGCTTTCCATAGCAGTACAATGGAAATTATTTGTGGTTATAATTCTGTTACATGAACTTCTTCCTGTTCACGGAGACTTCAAACTGGCTGTTGGAAACTAAACACATAAATAACAGTGCCTATGAAGGATGCTGGGTAGAAGTTGAAAGAGGGTAATGGAGAGAAAAGGAAGTAAGCACAGGGCATTACTCTGTTCTCAGAAGTGGGCAGAGGGATCAACCCCAGCTTTTGAAAGACTTTAAGATGTTCCCCAGTTTGCTTTTCAGTCTTCGGTGGCTTCGCATCACCACCACTGTCTGTCTACTGTGATCTGACCGACAATTTAGAGCTCTCTGGGCGTTGTCTCAGCTCTGTGTCCAAATGCTTCCTTAATCCCACAGGGGGCTCCAAACCTTCTTTGCTGATTAATTGTATTTACCGTAAGTGGGTTGCCTTAAACTTTACCTCCTCCAAGAAGCCTTCTTTGGGTTACAGTGCTGCTACCCAGTACATTTTTAATCTTGCCTCTCTTATTGATTAATAGATTGATTGAGATTCTAAATAGACTTTGTCCTTGGGAATTTTTTCATCCATTTATGGTTTATGTACACCAGATTTTATTACTCAAGTGATGTCATGGCTTCTTTTTCTTTCTTTTCTTTTTTTCTTTTCCCTTTCCTTATGACCCTTCCCCCTTTGAGTGCTGGGATAAGGGTCAGTATGGCCTTGAAAATAGGCCACACAGCTGTTTTGAACTTCTAGCTATGGGTTACAAGGCTTTGCACTAACTGCTCCCTTGTATAGTTTTTTCAACCGTACTTATTTCACTTATAATTTGGATAGTCTACTGAAGCCAGGAGAACCTCCTGTAGTGTAAAGAATGAACTGTCTTGTTCCCTTAGACCGGTGATTGCCAATTCTTTTCCCCAGCCTGTCCTTCGTGGTGCTCTAAAGCAGGGTTTATGTCTTGAACATCCTCCCCTGGTCTCCTTCATCTCTGTGTACCTTTGAGTGAGAGCGGTGCTAACAGAAATCTGTCTCTTCAACTTCAGATACCTAGTTCACCCTATTGGGAGGCTCCTGCTGAGGCCTTCCTGTGTCTTTCTTTTCATGTGCTTATAGTAGTGAAGGCTATGATGAAAACTACCACTTACGTTTATAGTCTGTCTGTTCATAAAGTACTTTTTAAACTTTGATCATAATTGCGGAGTTGAGCAGTGAAGATGTGAGCTTCATTTGCAAATGAGAAAATTAGCTTAAACACATTGACTAATTCCTCAAATTTATGGACCTACCAAATTACAGTTAGAATTATACCCTAGTCCTGCACTTTTCCTTTTGTAGCACTACAAGCCTGATGGCAGTACCACCACCCGTAGGCCCCACAGAGCCGAGCGCAGGTCCGTGCACGGTGATCTCACTGGGGGACTGGACAGAAAGGTCTGCATCACAGTGTGATAAGGCCACTAGAAACTCTCTTCCCCAGGAGAGTCACTTCACTCCAAATTCCAGGGTCTCTGCACAACAAAACAGACTGAGTGGTGATACTTTCTCAGGTTCTTTTGATACACATCATCTTACGAGTTCGCTTTCTTTTATTTTCTTCCCCTCCTGCCGCTTCTCTGTTCGCTTTCTTTCTGGTCAGCCCAGCAGCTCATCAGTTAACATCTACAGTGTGCAGAGTGTGTGCGAGGATTAATAGAGATGAAAAGAGTCATGCTTACAGGTTCTTGTGGAGCGGAAGCTTCCTTTCTACCTTTCCCGATCTCCATTTTCCTTCCTCTCATGTTCAAGGAGCCTTCCTCCTCACCAGAGGTGGGCAAGACTTCTGCGTTGTCTAGGGGAGGCCACTCCCTTCTGAGGCCCTGAGTGAGTTAACCATGCCATGGTCCTTTGCCTACAGTCATCTAGCACTCCAGTGTTCATTAGAAACTTAAGGGTTTTGTTTCACCACAGCTGGGGACTCTAGGTCCCTCGAAGTCTGATGTTATATTTTTGATAACTATAAATAAGAAATTACTCAAACAAGAATACAATGTCCCTTTGCATATAAATTGAAATTAATTTTCTTCTACAAATTTGGGTCTTTAAAGCCTGAAAACCTATTTTTGAGTAGCTTCAGAATTAAGATACTTGTTTTTTCTAAAAGAACCTTTACCATCCTGATGCAAACAGTTCTTGTTAGGAACCATAATTGTCATCATGCGTGCATATATTTTTCCCAATTTATCTATCATATTTTCTTATTTCTCCTCTACTTCCTTCAGGACATGCAGAAGTCATTAGACACTTCTGTTTGCCTCCCTAAGGAGACACAGTCTTACAGTATTTTAAGTTACCTAAAATGTTTAAACTTCGTTCGATAATAACTGTCTATGAACTCAGTGCCAAACACAAGGTTATTGTCTTCAGAACACAATTTCTAAAATAGACTTGTTTCCTTCTTGTCATCTCTACACTTCTTTATATCCTTAACAGTGAGTGTTTATCATTGGAAAACACTCTCAGAAACACGAGTGATTTCTTGAACTCCAATGGGGAAAATAGAAGGGACTGGAAAGAAATAATCATGATTAGACACTTACTGTGCCTGGGAATTCAAGAATCCTTTCAGCCACCCTCCCAAGGTTTAGATTTTCTGTTTTACGGTTGTGGAAATTGAGGCTCAAGGTTTTAAAAGGTGCAGTCCATGTTCTACAGATTCTAAGTGTCAGAGCTAAGAGTTGAATCCAATGTGTATGACTCCACATTTCATGGTAACTTCACTGTCGGGGCTGGTGGGAAGCTCCAGAGGCTCCAGCTTGATTAATGGGATCAGTGCCTGGGTAGGGAAGAACCGAAGAAGCGACCTTTGTCCGTGTGGCCAAGACTCACCCTTCGGCATGCTTTCCCTTCCCTGGGTTCCTGCCCTGAACGTAAACTACCTCTCCAAAATGTGGATCCCACCCTTAGTAATATTTTAATGAGAGGGTCTTCTACTAATGGGACATCTCTCTTTTGTCTTCCACAGCAATTTTGCAGGCAGTAATAGCTGGTGATCTTATGAAGGTAAGAAATACTCCTACCAAAACTTTGGTGATTCTTTAAGAACTTCAGGTCAACATCACGCTTCACCAAATGTTCCAGATTCCTGACCACTGCCCTATATCTGCTCTCTTCCTCACGACCCCCTCCAGCCCCACACTGCCCTGGCAGAGTAGAAGGAAGAAGGATGCTCTTTAAAAACTAAGTAGCAGGAGTGAGGGGAGCCCTCAGCATCTTTGCATTTCCTAGTAGAGAGGTTATGGAAGAATAATGAAGATTTCCTCAGGGTACTTAAAATGGCGTGCATATTCCCATGATGCAGCATGCCCAGAATTCCTTCTCTGTTGAAGTTGCCACTTGAGGAATTTAAAGATTTCTTTCAAGCAAGAGTGAATAAATCTGTAAGAATTAACTGGACCCTAGTCAGATATGTTGTCTTCTTACAAAAGCCCTCATCTTCTGTTATCTCAGCCTTACTCTCGGGGATCACAGCTAAACAACAGAACACTGGCTAATTCTCTTAGCACATTTTAATTTTCTGGTGGATTTATTTTACAGGGAGAGAAAGGGTCACTGCTGTCTTGAGAGAGAATGCAAATTCCAAAGTGATATTGTCTGAGTTCAGATCTTGGCTCTGCTCTTCACGATATGTGCCATTTTATACAAATGTTGAGCTCTGTGCCTCAGTTTCTTCATCTGTAAAATAGGATCATACTGCTACTTCTTTATTTTGTCATAATTATTGAAAACACTCAACGTGTAAAGGTATCGAGACTGCTCCAAGTTAGATAGGAGGGGCTCTGAAATGGTAGCTGGTTTGTTCATATTAATATTTAAATCTTTGTTTTGTTTCACCTAAACATGGTAGGAAGAAAATCTTCTTATATAATATGGCCTATGACTATTCTAAAAGTCAGTTGAATGTCAAACATGGGGGCTCATGACTGCCCATATATCCCTGAACAACTCTAGCAACACTGATCTGCTCTGTAACAGTGACAGCTATCTTGGGGTAGAGACAGTGTCTCCCCCCTTAGCCTGCGTAGTGAAGTCCTAATGCAGACTTAGACACCAGAAGTCTTAGGCGCATGCTAAGAACTATTCCTGCCCCCCTTTTTTTTTTTTAAGTACATCTGTCAGATACACCAAGAAACTCCTCTGCTGTGTTTTTTTTAGTGAATTATCAGAAAAAACAAATAGGGAGACGAGGACAAGCATTGATCAACCGGCTCTGTGGGTACATAATTCTGACAGGGATGCCTGTGCCATTGTGCAGATCACAGTGTCACTGGGAACTGTCCTCCAGGAGAGGAACGTGCTCCCTAAGCACCATGCATATGGCTTCGTTGCCATTTCCCGGCAGTGAGAAGTCAACACCATCCCATGCTCCTGCAAAGACTTATGTTAAGCCTGTGGGATGTAAAGACACGAACACAACTGATCTCTGCCCCTGGAGAACTTTGAAGCCAGGAAATTTTGCAAAGCATCTTGCATCTGAAACCTTTGGATTTTATTTTTCTATGTCTTTAATAGAGGAAACCAGTGCCTCAGGCTCCTGAGCATATCATCATACTTTTCATGTACTTAACATATAATCATTTGAAATGTGAGAAACTATTATATCCAGCTGGATTTCTTGTTACATTTTATGCTGTAATTATTTCCTAAATGGCTAAGAAGTGACTCAATAACCCTTTATTTACTGAGAGATGAAATTCCGGGGGCTCAGGATTCTCTTTTTCAGTCTTGGCCCTTTCTCTTGAACAGTTTTTTTTCTGTCTTTTCTGAAGTGTCTTCATTCCCTCTTCCTTATCTCTTCTTTCATCTGTGTAGAAATCATAACACATAGTAAATATTCAAAGGGTTGTGTGTATGAGGGGGGTGGGGGGAGGGAGGGAGGGAGATTAAAACAAAAGCCAGAGACTAGAGAAGAGCCAGACCTTAGAGGCCAAGTAGGAGGCTGTCACAAGTAACTCCCGTACATGCAACTGGGCTGCTTAACGTGCCCTGGTTGGAGTTAATAGTCATAGCATCTGAAAATGCCACAGAAGGCAGCATCAAGGCAGCTGATCCCGAAGTTATGGACTAGAGGCCTTTGAGGCCATAACTGAGTCACGTGTATCTTTGTTTTATCACTTCTTTGCTTCTGAGCTGCTAGGTTCTCTGTCCCTTATTTGCCCGTTTAGCGGCTTTCAAGAACTCCTCTTGTCCTGTAGTGCCATAGTTCATAGAGCAGCAGCTCCCTGGCAGTTGGTATGGTGTTCAGTATTTCGTGATCTTAGACTACGCCTTCATTCAGCCACCTTCCAGCCAGGCTGTCAAATACTGCTCTTTTCCCCCCAAAAAACCAACTTTCCTGTTACCCAGAAGGTCATCTGCAGTCCTGTCAGGTATATGGTTGATTTGAATGACTAAGAGAAGACAGGCTGCGTAACCAGATGAAGAGATCATGCATGTGTGTGTGCATGTGTGTGTGTGCATGTGAATGCTTTTGTGCAAGAAAACGAGAAGCAGCTTACACCTTCTGTAGTTACATTTGTTAGAGACTAAAAATCAAGGAGAGAGGAAAAGAAAAAGGCTACCACACTCAAGCTCTCCTGCTTGATGTCATAATCATTTTTTCAGTAGAGAGAATTCTGAGCCAACTTGGGGAAGTTTTTCTTCCTTTCTTCACCTCTCCCTTTCTAGAGGTAGAGCCTAGGGCTCAGGAAAATAGAAAAAAATAATCCCACTTGCTTTAGTTTCCTTGGGCTATTTGATGCCCACAGCCCTCCCCAGAGCTGGGTGAGACGCCCGCCCACCCACACTCTGTGTGAGTAGCGCTGTGGTCCAGGAGTCACGCTTTATGTCTCGGCTTCTCTCTATGCCCTCTGCAAATGGAAACATTAGTGGTTTGCTACATCACTCTTGTTTTACGACTGGTTTGCTGTTATGTTGTTCCGGATTCTGCCTGAGCTTCTTTATGTATGTCTTTCTTTCAGCTAATAGAAAGCTATAAAAATGGAGGCAGTCTGCTAATTCAGGGACCAGACCACTGTTCACTCCTTCACTACGCAGCTAAAACCGGCAATGGGGAGATTGTGAAGTACATCCTTGACCACGGTGAGTAGGTCCAGTGGCATAGCAGGTTGTTTCTCCATGAAACGAGCACTTCTCAGGTGATGGTCATCCATGCTGTCTTTAGGCTGGTAAAAATACTCCTTAGTTTTTAATCGACTCACCTGCTTATGTGAGGTAGCTGGAGTTGCATAACCAAGCAATTAACAAAAACAGTGTTCGTGTTGACTTTATGTAAGTTACTTTGGGAGGACTAACTCATTTTAAAAAAAAAAAGATAAAACCAAGTACAATCAGGATAAATGTTCTTTATTTGTGTAAATTAAGTGGTTAGGATCCGCTACTTCATCCACATCCACAGTTGGCTATTCTGAGGATCTATGAGAATGATTTTTTCGTCTCTTACTAGGTTCGTGTTTTTTGCTGTTTGGCTCAGTCATCTTTTTAGCTCAAGTCAAGTGCCATTCTCAGTGTGCATAGTAGCTATTGTGTCCTGCGTAGCACCTGGCACGTCCCACTGCACTCCCTAACTTTGTTTCTAAGGTGGTATTGGTTATTCACTGGGTGCTGTGAGGGCTGTAGCCTCTGCTGCCATGTGCCCTTTAGAAACATTCTCTTATGGTGAATACCAATTCTGGGACATTTCACTATCCGCTCATGTTTATTGAGGATTTTCCTATGAATAAAGAACAGGAACAATGGCGCAGGATGATTTGCCTAACTTGGCTACTTTGAAGGAAGTGTCTAGACCTTGAAGAAGAGGAAGGCATCCCTCCTGGACTCAGTCACAAGGGGCTCGGGAAGACGTTTGTTGAGTACTGGCGGCGAGTCCGGGTCCTATTTACTATGCACGAAATTCTGGCTGCAGATACAGCCAGCCAGTTAGTAAACACTCATATCCTTTTAGCTCCTCCTCTTAGCCCCTCAACAGATACGCCTTATTCCACTCACCTGTTCATTCATTCAGCAGATATTTGTGGAGTGGCCAGTAAGAGCTGCCTGTTGCAGTCTGACAAACACACACACATAAGAAACAGTGCTTGTTTTCAAGCAACTGCAAAATGAAGAAAACATGTCCATGCATATAAATAAATCCAAAGGAGTTGAATGGAGATAATTTAAGTCCTGTTATGAAGTTGCAAACAGATCACATAGCTTCCAGTTGTCAGTTCTGTACATAGCAAATGGCCAATCGTACCTACCCCCTCGTTAACCTTTATGAGAACCTGGAAAGCTCGGCAGCCCGCAGATCACATCAGACCACAGTGCCCCTTCGTTCACCTTCAGTCCTATCTGCCTGTGAAGTTTGCCTGCACCCTTGGCCTGATGTGTGCTAGAAAGAATGTTCTGGACAGAGGAAAGTCTGGTAAGGCAGTGGAGTGACCCTCAGGGGAGCTTTTCTCCTGGGTGTCTGGGCTGCGTAGTCCCAAGCCTGTTTGTCCTAGCAAGCCTGTCTCAGGGACATGAATTTTTGATAGTCTGGAGGTATATACCGCATCTCATTTTCCACTCCCCTAGCTATTTCACCCCTTGAGTTTAGTAACTTTCCATTTTGGGGTGAGATTTGCCGAAGCAATACTTGTGTAACTTCTGCTTGCCTCACACACACACATACCTCAAAAGTTTTTTTTTATAGTTATTCATGGTGGCTTCCTCAAAAGCTGGTGAGAGGCAGAACCAAATACTGGAAACCAGCACCATGAGCAAGGAATAACATCAAACAGCTTGTTGGTTTTTTTTTTTTTTTCTTTTTAAAGAAAAGTTCTCAGAATGTATACTGTCATTTATTTGTTTATTTTTATTTATTTAATTTATTTGAAACAGGGTCTCTCCCTATAGCCCAGGCTGGTCCTGGACTGTCATTTTATTTTTGTTAGATGAGGATGGTCATTCTCCTAGTTTCCATCTTCTCAGCCCTCTCTCTATGTTTTAGCCAATGATACTCATGTTCGCTCACAACATTAAGACATTGGGACCCTCTCTGGAGTTGGGAGACGCTGGCCATCTGTTTAGGTGACACCATCATCCAGGAATCCCTTTTCCTCCCTCTCCTTCCCCTTTCCCCGCTAGTTGTAGAGTCCTCTGTGCAGCAGCTGTATCCCCTGGGATCCTGTACTCAGCCGCCGGATGTAAGACACAGTCTTTTCAATGTTTGGGGCCCTCAACTTAGTGGGCTGGCAGGTCAGGGCACCTGAGCCTTTACTTACCTCTGGTGTTTGCCGCATGCTGCTGTGTAGCGTGGTGGTTTTGCGGTTCTGAAGGGTGAGAGGAGGGGTTGCCAGGCAACCCAAAGTGAGGTAGGGAGCCCAGGCAGCATCGTCATGGTAGTCTCCTCGCTAAAACAGGTCACAGTGCCAGCTCCGACCCAAGGGAGAGGATATAGACTGTGCCTCAGACAGAAAGGGCTTCTGAAAGTGTCCTTAATATAAGCTCAGAGGGTTTGGAGCAGCTCCCCCGCCACATGTATATCCAAACACACATACTTAGCCTGGCTTTCTTTCTTTCTGGCTGGTTGGTCTCCTAGAGCTTTGATGAAACCTTGCATTCCAACAAGAAATCCTTTTCCAACAGCTCTTCTGTTGCATAGAATATGAGTTAATACTGACACTCAGGGGAAGGAGCTAAGATTCACAATTACTACCTTCGTTTCGCTCACAGAAACATGGCTTCCCAGGTCTGAGGAGACAGCAGGAACTCTCCTGGCCTCGTCGTCATCTCATTGGCCTGGGAGAAAGGCTCTGGGGAGACGGTGGGGTAAACGCATGCCTGTCATTTCAAAAGAAAATCTTACCATTCTCCAAGGCCCCTTCTCACTGCCCCTCTGATGGCTGGCTGCTTAACCTTTGTTACCGTCGTGGAATAATGGAAGCTCTGTGGAAGTCCTCTTCATTGAAGCTGTTTTTTATCAACCTGTTGGACGTTGTCAGTTTTATGTATATCGTCGTCCATCTCATTTTTTCTATTCAGAAGTGTAGAGGTAAAATAATTTGACATAACTAAATTCACGTGGTCCCAAAGAGCTAAGCACCTGAGCCTAATTATTTACGTGACTTTAATTGCTTGTACAGTTCATACGAACCTGTGCATTTTGAAATTGGAAACTCTTTGCAAAACCATTCATCTCCTTGAGATTATGGAGTTCCCTTCAGTGTTCCTGGAGTCAGTAGCAAATAAGTAGCAAAAAGCATTGTTCTGTCTCTGCTCTATAATCACCTTAGTGGGATCTCTGCTGATTTAAGTGATCTCTTGTAATTTATTGCTTAGGGACAGTGAAACTCTGGAAGTTCTCGAGCCTGACTTCACCTTCCCCAGCCCAAGAAATAGAGAGAGGAAAGAAGGAACCAGCCTCTCTAAAGAGGTTAGATGGCTGGAACATAAGGATGTCTACCAGATTATGGTGATGTGTTAATAATAAGCATGGGATTTGCAGTAGGTTAATCTGATCAACTTGAGTTTGTAGAAGCAGAAAGCAAATACATCCAAATAGATTAAATGTGTTTTAATTTTTCAATTTAAGTAAATGTAAGTAAATTTATGACCCATCAACCAGCAAAGGTGTATTCCTTCTAATTACAGGCAGGCTGCAAATATCTTGACCATTTTATTTTTTATTTGACATTTTGTTTTTAGCATTTTGATCCATGTTTTTTTTTTTTCCCTGAGCTTCAAATAATGTAAATCTAAAAACCACCCAAAGATCTAACTTCAGAGGTGCCTTTCTGGCCCCGGTACTGGGAATGAATGGCTTCCTTCCAGGTGCAGGTGATGGGCTAAGCGGCCCTGCAGTTGGTGTTTGCTGCCTGCATCCTTCCTCCTCCCAGGGCCTCTCTCCACTCGGGATGCGGAGTAGGTCCACGAGGAGGAAGAAGCTCTGACCAGAGGCTGAGAGGTGCCCTCCTCATCCTCCCAGAGGCAGCCATCACAACGCAGCAATGCATTTCCCTCGCAGGGCCCTTTTAAGTCACGGGTGCGGGGACATGTGTGGTGCATTGGGAAACAGCCCCAGGAGGTCTCCCCCGAGGGCTTCTCTCCGACATACAGTGTGCTGCTTTCCTTTATGAAAAACTGGAATCTGGGCCTTTCGGGGGCTGAAAGGGAACAGAGGAGGAAGAGAGCAGACAATTCAGGTGCCAGGGCTGGGAGGCCGAGGCGGGCTGCGCGGATTCCAGCCGGATGCCCCTGGCGGCTCCTGCCTTTCAGCTCCTGTCAGCCCCTTTCAGCCGTCATTTCTCCCCACTCCCTCCCCCTAGTTTACCCTCCAGAGGAACTTTTGTGTCCTTCTGTTCCTTTACCACCCTGTGCATTTTGCCCTTTTGTTTCTGTTCTGCCCAGGCCTAGCCCGTGGCCCCCCACTGGTTTTCCTGATAGAAATCTCACTCATGCATGTCCTTTTTTATTTCAATGGGTTATTTTGTCTTCTCTCTCTATCTCCCTCTCTCTCTCTCTCTCTCTCTCTCTCTCTCTCTCTCTCTCTCCCTCTCTCTCTCTCATTCTCTCTCTCTCTGGTCTTTCTTTCATTCTTTTTTAAAATACCCCCCTTCCTTTCTGCTTGTGGTCCCAGAGAGGAGCAGCCACCATCCTGCTGGCGCTCCTGGTGCCAGCTCTCCCACATCTGTGCAGCCTTTGTCGCCTGGCAGAGGAGGATTTGGAATGGTCTGCTGGCAGCCTCAGGGAGACTAATGGGAAATGAGTTCCTAGGGAGAGCCCCTGGGAGGCGGAGGGCCCCGGTGGAGGGAAGGAGCCCTAGGGGGCGTGCAGGAAGCCAGGTCAAGGATGCATGCTATGAATATCATAGGTAACAAAAATACACTATGGTGATACCGTTGCCCAGCAAGAATGGAGATCCCATAGTGTGTGCCTTCTGGGCTGCAAACTCATGGTTTGAGAAGCTTGGAAGCTTGGCTACTCAGTTCACTTCCTCTTTTTTTAAGATCTGCAAAGATTTGCTTCCTTTCCCTTCCCCGGACTTCACCGGAATGCTGGTATAAACGTCCCTTAGTAGATTTTTCTTTTCCTTGATTTTCTGACCATTTTTCATGTTGTGGTTTTCTTCAATCCTTGTTTTTTTAATTATAGATCTTTCTCTGAGGAAAAAGAAAGTGTGATTTGGTTAAGATCCAAAATGATTTTAGTACATCAGCAATTCATCACTTGAGAGGCTGAGGCAGGAGGATGCCTTGAGCGTGAGGACAGCCTAGGCTATGAGTTCAGGACCAGCCTGGAATACAGAGCAAGACCCTGTCTCAAGACCAAGTCACTCATTCATTTGCTAAAAAATTTTTATTTTTAATCCTAGCACTATTGAAAAAATGTTAAGTGGTCATTACTGCTTAATTATTCTGGATGATAAGGATATGGACACATACTGAGTTTTTACAACAAATCTTTATAATAAGTTCTCTGATATCCACTGCACAAGATAATGAAGTTTGGTCGCTTGCCCAAACTCTGACATGCAAATGATGACGACTCTCTACTGTCCGCATTTCTAATCCCAGCAAGGGACATGAGGCGTGGAGGAGTAGCCACAAGGCAGGGCATCTGCCTGTGTCCTGTGCCAGGCTCTGGTGACAGCCAGCAGGTCCTGAAAGAGCAGGGAAAATGTTATAGAGAAAGTTGTACTCTCAGATTAACAGAGATTTTAGACAGTTGTTTCATGGCATTAAGTCAGCTCTGGAGGTACTTGCGGGATGGTGTGTGGACATTTCAGTAAAGCCTGTGAGGGACAGATTGTTGTCCTTCATCATCAGGGAACAAGAGTGAATTCTCTATGGACAATTCAGTGGCATTGCTTCAAGTTCCTGAGAGAAAATGGCGTGGTATCTGTAATTAAAATCTATGTATATGTTAAACATACAAAGCCACAAACCCTGCTGGTGCGAACACATGGAGGAAATTCGGTCTTACTTGTTTCTCCCTTTTTCTCCTTTTATTTGTGAAACTTAATTAACCTGCCAAAAATCTTAGGTGCTTTTTTTTAATGTACATTATTTATTTCAAGAGAATGTTTGTGGCCCTGGTTGATTATTTGTGTGTGTCCAGGCCCTTTTGCAAATCTTACAGCAACGTTATTAAGCAGCCCGGGCACTGTGAATCCCCGGCTCTGGTAGTGCGGTGCAGCTCGTGCCAGGGAAGAAGCAGCGGCCACGCTAGGACACGTAGGTATCTACACCCCTCCCGCCATCTGTGTCCCCTTCTTGGTAGCATAATGCAAACTCAGGCTTTTAATGGCAAGCTCAAAAAATGACGAGAACAGGCACCTGTGCTCCTAGAAGCTGCAGTTCCCTGTCTCCGTGTCGGTAATGAGCCGGCACGGCCTTCCCTCTCCTTCCCTGGCTGTTGGCATTGCCCCTGCTCATGCTGGTCTGTTTTTGATTCCGTGTTCAGGAGAGGACAGGGAAAGCGGTAGTTAATCAAATCCATCATTTCCAGAGGCCTTCCCCAAGCAGTGAACTGGAGTTTCTCTAGATAGTAACTAAGAGCACACAAGTTTTACTTTGGTACCAGTGTCTGGGTTTCTCATAGCTCCAGAGGCTGAGAGGGAGAGAGCAGGGGACCTCTGGGTGGCCACTGGCATGCCAGGACCATGCACTGGGTGACCAGCATCAGTAACTCCAGGGTGGATGCAGTTATGATTCTGATCATACACTGTGAGGGGTAAGGTATTTTTTTTTCCTAATTCCTTCTCTCAGATGTCAAAGCGTTGCTGGTTTTGCCCAGGTGAGATGCTTCAGGGTCCCTCCCATACGGAGAAGTGGACTCTCTAGGTCCCTGGACTCCTTGTGAGTGCAGCTCCGAGGATGCCCAGGCATAGTCTGAAATCCGGGAGAGAATGACAGAGAACCTCTGCTGTCCCTACAGCTGTACAGCCTGGAGCCATGGGCCCGGCTACTCTTGATGCGGGGCTGCTCCTGTTGGTGCATTCTCCTTTGGCACAAATGGCTTGAAATTTGCTGAAGGAAGGTAACAGAAGCTCTTTAGAAGGACTGTGGGGTACAAGCCTTCTGCTCCTGGTTTTGTTTAGGGGCCTGTCAGCAAGTAACTGCTCACTCTCAGGACATGCCAGTGAGTCGGTAAGTGGCTTCCGGTGTGAGAGCGGAGTCGCCCATCCTTCACTGACCTTCCGGATTTTGACTTGGGATGACTGGTTGCACTGTGCCAGAAAGAACTGCAGTTGCTCCCTATTTGAAATTTGAAACAGTACTTGCAGGATGCCAGACACTGCCAGAGTGCTTTATAAGCAGGAAGCTCACAACACCGTGGCATAAATATTACTAATCCAGTTTGATGTATTCGACAGCCAAGAGTATGAGTGAGTAAATGAACAAGATCCACTAAGTGGTAGAGTTGGACTTGGATCGCATGCCCACCTACTGCCCGGTACTGCTTTGTGCTTCTGCAGGTGGCTGTGCATTCTGCGGGGCAAGAGTTGGTTATTTGTGTTGCCTTTGGATCCTAGAAGTGAGGGACAAGAATGAGTGAAATATTTGTTAAATCTTTACCAGAAAGCAAGAAAAAATTATAAACATATCGTCACACTCGAGAGATTAACAGTCAGGCATCACTTGGAAAGCAAGTACGTGGTACAGGTTAGGCCCACATAAACATCTTGGGAGTTCAGCGAGGGGGTAAATTCCTTCTGGTCTTTTCAAAGGGCCTTGTCACAGACTCAACTTTGAAGGATGGGAATTAGCTGTGTGTTTGGAGAAAGAAAGGCTGGTCTAGATGGTGGGCAAAAGGGAATTAAGCTCTGAGGGGCAGGGAAGCCTGAGAAATTTGCACACGGTCAGCTGTGCCATTAATCA
The DNA here is from genome assembly GCA_004027205.1 of Ctenodactylus gundi. NCBI lineage: Eukaryota > Metazoa > Chordata > Mammalia > Rodentia > Ctenodactylidae > Ctenodactylus > Ctenodactylus gundi. The sequence continues at coordinate 24,658 of PVKB01004108.1, forward strand.
CATTAGCTCATGTGAAGAAATGGAACGTTGGCAACTAATTAAGAGAAGGCAGTTCCAAGTGAAACACCGGGGACTTCATTAGAAACTTGGGAGTGAGCAGCAGGTATGATGTGTGGAGACTTGGAAATCTAGGTGATATGAGACCTTATTTTTCTTAGCATGCTAGTTGCATTCCAGGCAGAGGACTCTCCAGAAGTCTGTCAAAGAAAGTGAAAGGCAGATGGGGGTGTGTGGAGAATCAGGGCAGATAGAGGGGAGGGATGAAGAGAGGAAGGGATGGGGGGGAGAGAGAGAGAGGAGAGGGAGGAGAGAGGATGGCAGAACAGGAGTATTGTCCCGTTTCATCTTCATCGTTCCCTTGGTCATTGATGTTTATTGTTAGAAACTTGAGACTTGTAACCTCTTTCCTTCTCTTTTCACATTGTGCAGTGATTTTCAACAATTACCTTCACTATCAGAGAGCAAATCTCAGTGATCATGTTTCTGAACATGAATATGCTCAGTACCAGCTATCACCATGTTTGGTACTACCAAGAATATTTATGCATTTCTTCAAGTATTTAAGCACCTGTCCAGCACCAGGCTCTGGGTAAAGCATCGACCAAAACTTGCAGAGGTTTACTATATTCTAGAAATAGGAGAGAAGCCAGTAGATGATTTTAAAATAGCTTGACAAGTGTTTCTTGACTGAAGGTAACAGAAGTACCTTGACAGTAATGTGTCTCACCTGCTTTGGAGGGTCCCAGTTTAGTTAATAAATTATATTATCTACTCAAAGATGAGATATAACATCAGCGCATAAAGTCAGGGGCATACAGGCAGGGTGTATAATGGAATACATGGGCGAGAAGGGCTTGGTGGAGGAAATCAGTCTGCCGATACTTGTAGCCTAAAGAAGATGAGGGATGACACGGGAGGGAAGCAGTGGTTGGAGGTGAAAGATCCTCAGTGTCATGTTTGCAGAATGAATGAACTAGTAGACAAATAAAACATTGAGCAGAGGCAATTCATTCTATATTTCAGTTCCTGACAATATATCTATAATCATGTATTGTTTATGCATAACATTTCTTCCAGGTCTTAGGAGGAAAATTTTACCAAAAGTAGAGTTCTACTCTATATTCAAACTACAGAGATTGGATGAGGTGCTACATTGGTTTTCCCGTTATGACCTGGAAGGCACCATTCCATACAATCCAAAGTAGAAGGCATGAGAAAATTTTAAAATCCCACCTGACTAGCCTTGCTCTCTCTAGTTCGCTCCTTGATTATTTTCCAATTATTACTTTCTGTGTAGCTTTAGGTCTTCAGCTTGGTTGAAAGCTTTGCAACACCTGAGACCTTTTGAATGTCCTATTCTGTACATATGGGCTCATTGATATTGAACATTTTAACTCTATAGGTTATCTATTAATGGTTTTCTTTGGAGCTTATTTTTGATGAATGTCTTATTTTTTCATCTTAGGACCTTCTGAGTTATTGGATATGGCTGACAGCGAAACGTGAGTGTGCTTTTTGATTTATCTTCTTCAGAGATGAATATAGATTATAGGGTATGTCAGGTCATTATCTTTTTATTGATTAAAAGTCCACTTTCACCTGTATTTTATACTGTGCAGGGCTCATCAAAAAAGTCACATGACAAAAATTGGTGACAGTTGTCACAGTGATTCCATGTAGAGCCAATGGTAGGATTCGTTTAGATTTTCTGTAAGAAAGATTCTCTTCCACCGGTGCATCTCGGACTGCTGAGAATTCAAAATGAATTCTGAATTCATTTGCCCTTACATCTAACTGATGCATCATTTACGCCCACCTGGAGTTGGCATGCAGATGCGGGCGTGATGCCCAGAGGCATCCTCTGCTTGGTTGACAGACCTTCCCCATCAGTCCATAGTGACGCAGCAGCTGTGCCACGCCCAGAGAACTCACAACATGGTAACTCAGACAGTTATTGGCTCTGGGATGGGACCCACACCGATAATGCTTGTTTTTGACTTTTTAATGTGGTTAGCCAAATAGCTACCACTCTACCAGGTGAAAGGCTAAATACTAACCCTGAAAGTTGTATGGAGTTGTGAGATCATGTCTTAATTCAGAACGGGCTAACACCAAGGGGAAGTGAGGGCATGCACTGTGAAGCAGCTCAGTGGGCAGGGAGCAGTAGGGCTGGATAGAAGGGGCACACACGGGGTGGTTATCTGTGAGTTACTAGATACGGGGGAAAACAACCATTGCTTCATAGAGCTGACCCGCACACAACACGTCCCACTGTCACCGGTGTAAGTGGGTCAAGCATTGCTCACTTCAGTTTACCTTCTCTAAGGACTATTCTTGATATTTTATAAAACACATTGGTGCTAAACTTGTTTTTTTACCTTTTGGGCTTTGATTGGGACTGTCCTCCCCCCTAGACTGCCTGTCTGAAATGGGGAATGTCCACTCTACTCCCTCCCTTTTGACATTAAAGAGCTGGCCTCTGGCTTGCTGCCTGCTGGGAGATCTTGGGCTGCTAGCTCACCCTGCAGTCCTACTGAGTCTCCTGGATGTCCTCCGTGCTGGTCTCCTCCCACTTGCCCCTTACAGAACTCAAAACGGGTGTTGGCCTGGTTCTCTAAAGTTAGGTTCCTAGAGATGTTTCACTGAAGGCCAGGTGAAGTCTGCCAGGCCCTGCGATTGTCCCGGGAAGGCAGGGGTCTCTGACACTGCCCTTGTGCTGTTTCTGAAATACGATTCTTTCTCTGCCCAAATGAATGCCTCAGGGTTCAGATACATCGATACGGGTGCTGTATTTGATGGTGCCATGGACTATAGCCGAAATCAGGTAGCAGTAGTCGAGAAGAACTCACTAAGCCTAGTTAGCCTGTACTGAGGCCAGATTTGGGGCATTTTAAATAACTTGGGGTACTTTCAAAAGACCCTTGGCCCACTTTCCCCGAACGTGCCCTGTTGTCTTGGTGTCAGCCACCCAAAGCCCAAGAGGCCTAGGAGTGACCCCCCTCTCAGCAGTGGGGCAGGATCCAGCCTTACAGCGGGCCCCTGCTGCCTCCAGCCCCACGCCTGTCCTCAGCCCCTTTACGGGTGGCTTCCCATCTCGTCTTTGATTTAGGGGTGAGACCGCACTGCACAAGGCTGCCTGCCAGCGGAACCGGGCTGTGTGCCAGCTTCTCGTGGACGCAGGAGCATCTTTGAGAAAGACAGACTCCAAGGTAACGGGCTGCGCTAGTACAAGCATCTCTTGGGGGTGAGATCGCAGGCCCTGGGGCGTCTCTGTGCCCGCAGCTCAGGCATCCTTTCTGTGCTATGGAAGTGCCTAGGGCTTTGGAAAAAGGAGGAAAAAATAGAGTACTTCATTTAGAGAAACTGCATTTTAAATGTATAAGGGAGGGTGAGCCCTTGCCGGTGGCACTTCATAAACCCCTGTGCATGCTGGCCTTGGGACATTGGCATCGTTTTGTTTTGAGACAAGGTCTTGCTCTGCAGTCCAGGCTGATCCTCCTCTCACTGTGTAGCCCAGGTTGGCTTCCAGTTCAAGGCAGTCCTCCCGCATCAGCTTCCCAAGTTCTTATGTGATGCTGGGAAATCAGCCCCAGGGCCTTGCACTTGCTAGGCAAGCACTCTAACTGCCGAGTTATACCCCCAGCCCCAGGGTTGTTTGTTGAATAAGGCATGTGATAAAATGCGAGAATCTAAGATCTAGGACAGATGTCAAAACCATGTTTAAGACATTGGCCTGGCTGCTGAGAAGTCCCTTGGGGATTTCTCTTTCAGTACTGAATCCAATATAGTTTAAAAATCTCTGCTTTATGTGATTCCATACATGAGTGCCGTAGTGATTACCTGTTGGATTCCCTGGCATAGAGATTATACTGCATGCATGTAGTTCTTTATGTTTTTAAAGTTTCTTTCCATTTGTTGTCTTACTTTTTTTCCCCTTGTAATTTGAACTATTACTCTCCTCAGTGATAGATTTTTACAGACAAAAATGATCACAAGATCAACAGGAATAACACTTATTCCAGATTCTATGCACTCTACTTGGAATAATTTGTTTAAATCACATAAAAATATATTTTGCAAATAATAAGTCTAATTTAAATATGAGGAATGTAGTAGAAGGTAACACAAGTTACATGACCTTCTCAAATCACAGTGAAATGTTAAAACTGGGATTCAATCACAGATTAGATCTAGATTTCACATTCTTGGGCTCCTCTCTTTTTGTAGAAATTTCTGTTTATATTCCCTCAAAGCCAGCCCTAGAAATTAGGAATGACCATAATTAATGGTAAGTGCAGGAACTAACTCCTAGAGAAAGTTGAATTCACCCTTGGATTTGCTCTTTGTACATTCTGCCCACTGATTGGTCATTCTTATTTGGTGACATAATGCTCCACTTACCTGGCATAGCAAACTTGGTTTTCCTGTGTGCTTTGCATCATGGGTTTTGTTACGGCACCTTGATACTCACAGCGGGCCCCTTGAAACATGGCGGCTTTCTTTGTAGCAAAAGTTATGTAAATCTGGACCCCAACTGTGAAAATGTCCTGAAAGAGTAGAGAGCACAGAAATTGGTAGTATGACATACCTCCTTGATCAGAAAATGCCCGCACAGAGATGGATGGCTTCCGCAGAAACAGAGCACATACAGAAGAGCTGGAATCGAGCTGGGATCCAACTGTTTAGGATGTTCGTTCAATATACAGAGAACGCCCAAGAGAAAGAGTTGGAACTCGGTACAGTTTCACAAGGAGTGAGGCTTTGAGAGAGACAGGCAGCACAGGTGGGCAGGCCAGGTCACTCTAGTGAGTTTACCCTCTTCAGGAGAATGTCTGTCCCAAAGGCCAGGTATGACCTACAGAAAGCCTTTGGTCCATTCTGGCCAAGGCGACCATCATGTTAGGGGTGAATTAATTATATGATAATCAAATATTCTATCAAACATAGCAGGATAATTTTTAAGCTGATAATTTTGTGTGGCTCAAGAATGATGTCATACTATTCAAATGTTCCTTAGCAGAGAAAGGTTCCTCACCCCTACTATGGAGCATCCTGCCTGATCCCTCCAGATTTCTGGACAATCCTGGGTAGATTCAAAGGAATGGCCAACCACTAACTTTAATATATAGAGGGCCGTAGAGAACAACTTCAGAGTGTAAATGAAGCTTTCATTAAACAAGCACTGAGTTAACAGCCTTCATGCCATTGACTGTGGCCACAGTGCATGTTAGACTTATGTAAATAGTGACAGAAACCTGCAGATGTACATTCTGCCCTGGAAGGTCCTCAGCCTATAGCATACATTGTGGAATAATTTTGTCCCCAAGTGGAGTTTTCACTCTTTCTTGAGGCAGTTGTATGTGCTTCTCCACTTCTGTAGTAAGCCCCCAGGACGGCTGTTCTCTCTGTGTGCCTCAGTTTCTGTCTTGGCCTGTGAAACACACTTGAGGTGTGTGCTAGTCTGCTACCCACTTGGTTTACCAATTGGGCATGTCATTTCGAGTGACAGATAATTGGCCAGTGTGGCATTCTCCACTAATAATACTACACTCCAATGCGTGAGTATTTAACCTGAGACACACTCATGTTGCAGGCAGGGTCAGTCCAGGGAATGGTAGGTAAGGTGGTCTGGTAGGGGCTGCTCAGACCGCAGCAAGACAGCTACTAATCACCAAAGGCTGGTCCTCCTCTCAACACAGATAATAAAAAGAAAGAGAGGAGACACTCAAAATAGAGGGACTAATGAATCAGGAAACCTCTCTGGGTCCCTTTTTTTCATCTTCCTAAGTTTCTGAATCAAACGGACTCAAGTTTCTTTGAGATTTTTCTTTTCTCATGTGTGTGCTTTTTCAAGTATAAATAACTTTGTGGTTATGAATACAGTCTACTCTCACACAGCAAATGATCAATACAGAGAATACAGCAAAAATCACTAAAAATGCCACTAGTGAGATTTAAACACGATTACATTTCTAATGATCTCTCTTCATCTACGTACATAAATCTGTTTTTCTCTCATGATTTTTTAAACTAGATAAAGTCACACTCTATAAGCTATTGTATAACCTCAATTTCAACTCAAATTTATTTTCTAGAAATCTTTCCCTGTGAAGTAATACACCTGTGTTTCATCCTGTCTAGGAGTCCCTTAATTTTATTGCTCTGTAGCATGGTGCTAAATTAAAGCAATTATGACCAGATCATCTTCTAGAGTTTTTTTTTTTTTTTTGGAAGGATAGAAGCAATATTCTGAGAAATCTCTCTTATTAAAAATCAGCTCAGAGGCCTACCCCATTGTTACTGAGGTGGGAGCACGAGAGTCCACTGAAGCTTTAAAAACGTTGGATTAAAATTATTATAGAACCTTATTTTAGTGGTTAAATACTAAATTCAGACAAGTATAATTTTAGGAAGAATCCAGAGCCATTGTTACTTTCTGTCTATCTTACACATCAGATACTCTGGTAATTGAGATCAACAGCAGGCATCCACCTACCTGAGATGGAGATCAGAAAGTCTGTCTTGGATAATTTTTATAAAATTCATATTCATCTGTTCATGAAGCTGCTTCCCTGGTATAATGATAGCAAATTTATCTTTTAAATAACTTAATATAGCTCCTTAAATTGATAAAACTGTATCACTGAAACAATATCACTAGTTTCCACAAAAATGGAAAATCACCCTTCCGTTACTGCTGAATTACATTCACCTGGCTCATTTTACACATATCAGGTGTGTGTGTGTGTTTGTGTATGACAAAAAGCATCATAGTAAGCTGTAAAAAATTATATAATTTGAAATGATGTAGAAGATTTAATGGAAAATTATGTTAGATAAATGGGGGCATTTTAGAAACAAGATATGATTTAATTTTTATGCAGATAATCACATAGTTATAAAATCACTCAGTGGCAGGTGAACAATGGCCTCTTAGTTTAGTGTGTCATATGGTATGTTTATTTTCTTCTGTTTTTACTTTCCCAAGATTTCCTTGATTAATATCTATTACATCTATGTAAAAAGTAGTTCTTACTTTGAAAATATTCTTATAGCTAGTTTTGAATTGGAGAGAACTTAACTGAAAATTTTGAAACCAAGAAAGAAATTACTTCAGACATTTGTGAAAATTTCTTCCTCAGTTCATGCTTAGCAATTCCCCAGAGTTTAGTGGGGTCGTATTCTAAACTAAAAATCTGACTGCTTGCTTCCCCAGTTTTTATTCAGTATTATTTTTCCCCCTCTCCCTTTCATCTAGAAAGGATCTGGGTACCCAAACTCACTGTGCCACACTGTTCTTTAAACTTCAGTTTCCAGAAAACCCCAGTTGGTGAAAGGGATGGTGGTCTCTGTATCCCACCAGTCTTACATGTTCACTGTAACACTTGTTACAAAGGTCATCTGTAGATTCAAAAGTGTCTTGTGGACTCTGGAATATCAGACATTGGAGCACCCTTACTAGTGAGGCATCTTTCAGTACCTCTGTTTCTCTGATAATATGCGTGTGATCTCACTCCAAGTATTTGTGTCTCTTTCCTTTTCACTGTTACCTATAGGGTAAGACACCTCAAGATAGAGCACAGCAGGCCGGGGACCCAGATCTGGCTGCTTACCTAGAAAGTCGCCAGAACTATAAGATCGTTGGCCACGAGGACCTGGAAACTGCTGTTTGACCCCAGTACATGGGCAAAGAGAACATGAACGAGGATAGCACCTGTGCCCTCCTGGCCTTCCGGCAGCTCCCCAGGAAGAAGCTGATGGAATCCGTGTGTCTGTCTCTCTCCTGCAAGAATCTGAGACCGTGCCACCAGTTTTTAAGGGCTACTGGGATGTACAACAGGACATGATGATAGCCCATTGAGGAGGAGGCAGGCTACCTGGAGATTTGTGGAATACAGGTTCCACAAAATTTGATCCTTATTGCTTCCAGCAAGTAGCATGAACTTCTGTGTTCACCTTTATAATTTATTTTAAAGATTCAAAGGATGTTTGTATAAATGGCACTGCTCCTGTCTCCCCCGTGCATTCATCCTCCCCCTGTACCGCACAAATCTACTGTAATTACCTATCAACCTACAAATTATGATATTTTCTCTTCTCTTTACATTCAGTCTTTGAAGACCACAAGATTGTCTGAAAGTCTCTTAAACCACCCTGAATGTCCTACGGAAATATAATTGTAAAACCATTGCCTTTTCCAAGACTAAATATACCAAGACAACTCAGTGACTCTGCATGCCCTGCCCCACCCATACCCCTCCTGTCTCACGTAGGAGCTGGGAAGTGCCACATGGATGATGTCAACTTGTGTGCCGTATCTCTGAGGTCTGGTGGGGTGGCAGGGGAGCTGTCTGTGCTCAGAGGGGTTACCCGGGAGGTTGGTCCTGGCAGCTTGGCCGTTGTCGATAGCCACGCAGGGACAGTTCTGCTTGGGCTGTGCGTACAGCTCCATACTGCCTATGTGGAGCCATCTTTGCCTTTTGTTGCAGTAGAGATGGGCAAAGGATTAAGAGAAAGGCCCATAGCTAGCTTGCAGAGCCACTCAATTGTGAGTGCTGCTTCAGTTGCAGGGCAGAAGCCCGTGTGGGAACTGTGCTTGCAGGAGATGGAGCACTTGAGTGGCATGTACTTGTGGTCTTGTTGAGTAATAATAGAAAGCAGCTTTGTCGATTTGGAGACAGAAAAAGCAAAGGAGCGAGATACGTGGAGGTAGTGCACTCGAGTAAGAAAACAGCCAGGCGCTGGAATTTTGCACAGAGGCTAATAATCAGTGTAGACTCTTGAACACTGTGGCGAGAGGGCTGCGTTCTGGGTTTACTTCTAGGGTTTTGGTTTTCATTATTTCAAGCAAGGCTTGACCAAAGACCAAGCCTTGCTTAATGAACCCCATTGCCAGATTTCCAGAAGGCCCGGCTGACTCTGATGGATGCCTCTCCGACTGCTAATGTGTTCCTTACGTCGTATCAGATAATGTCCTCATGTGGGGTAGTCGAATAGATTCCATTCTCTACTCTGGTTTCCCCTGTCAAAGTTCCTAGTGCAAACCACTGGAGGATTTAGCCAGATGTGTCTCTGGGTAGTAGAATTGCAATGTTTAATCAAGCCACAGATCAGATGGGACATTGTGATAACTAAAATATAAAATATAAGGAGGAAAAAAGTCTTCTAATTTTCTGTCCAAAAATCTACTTGATTTGGATATAAATCAAAAATAAAAATGGGGGTCCAAGGGTTTGGTTTTTGGCTAACTGATGTTTCTTGAGCTTCCTTCCATTTTGCTATGGACACAGCAGAATTGCTTCCCTAGTGTTTCTGCATGTACCATAAATGATCATTTTTTCTACATTTAATTTAAAGGTCCAGTGGTGACATGTTTATCTGAATCCTATGTTGGTCACATACCATCGTTCTGAAAGTATAGCTATGATATACTATATTAAGTCAGAACAGCCTTCCCATGGGCGGGGGTTTTATTACCCCTGTCTCTCCATAGGCACTTCAAACTCAAATTGTTGGCATTACTTCCAGCTGTGGGAGAAAGGGTTGGTTATGAGTAATCTCTTGCCATATATCAATCTCAGGACTGAAACTCTCTTTTGGGTTTTACGGCAAGGGAAGGAGGGACTGTAGTAGATTGTTTCCAGAAGCTGGAAAAAAAATATGCTCCAAGAGAATTTAATCACTGGGCTTCTGCTGGGAGTTTGTCAGTTGGTGGGACTGTCAAGGAAATATTGTGATGACAGAAATGTAATATAATCCTTTAAAGCAGACTGGAATCTGGCTTTGAGTGGTGCCTTCCATTCCCTGGATAGAGCCAACCACTGGGTCTTGCGGCCAGTTACTCAGTTGTCACTTTTGGGATGTTAAGGACTCTAGTCTCGTCAATGACGATCTCACATCCCTCTGTGCATGCATCAGAACTGCCCAGAGAAAATGTAGGGTACTGTGGCTGCGGGCTAACCCAAATAGCTCCAGCTGAAGCACAAAAAAAGCCTCTGGTAAGAAACCAGATGAAGAAGTACTGACTACTGTATGAGTGTTGGTGCACCTGGAAATGGTTAACCAAAAAAGGCACCAGAATCTCTACCTTATTGATGGGGAACAATATATGATTTATCTCTTTGCAAAAGCAAATGCTTGTAGAAATGAAGCTTCTCAAGAAGAAAGAGAAAGACAGAGAGAATGAGAAGTTGAGCGCATTGGCCACATACCTAATGGGTTCAGCAGTAAATCTACCTCTTGTAGCGTTCTTTTAATTGGTTGCCGTGTGTGACAATCCTGGGCTTTAGAGTGAGCAGATACCATGAAACCCAAGAGTTTATTTGAGCTTGTATGTATGATATCCCTTTACTGAGCTGTGAAGAAGGGTAGACGTCAAAAGTCTGATCCTGGCCAGAAAACCCACATCACTTCGACAGACATAAAAATTCTAAAAATGTGCACCTGTGGGAACACCATTTTTTTTGAAAATCTACCGAGACAAAAAGCACCTGGCCTCCTGTTGGTTTGTGTGCCTGTGAAGCGGCCTAGAGAAGTCTTGTCTACCTTTCATTAGTTGACTGGCTTTATAAGACCTTGCACAAAGCAGACAGGCAACTCTAACCCTGTTAGAAGCATTTCTTTGAAGACTCTCTGAAGAGTCATACGGTTTAGAGGTATTGTTTTGCTGGTTTGATGCATTCTTTCTGGTGTAAAAGTGGAATACAGAATTTCACACAGTTCTGCAAAAACAGCACTTAGGTTTCCAACATCACATCTCGAGGAGTTGCGCCTCTTACCTGGGCTTTCTTCATGACTGAGCTCACTGGCACTTCTGTACTCGGTCCTTCATGCTGTGGCCCTGCCGGCTCTGGAATTCCACTTTCAGATTTCACTGGTGGAAGGATAGAAGATGACGACTTATCAGAGGCCAACATTCTCTGACCTTAACGGCAGTTGTTTTTGCAAACTTGCATTTCTGCTTATGTACTTAACAAAAGAGAGCAAATTTTTTCTGGGTATATAACATGTGATGACTCCCAAAGGACAGGAGAAGACAAATATGCCAAGAAGGAACTTCATGCCACAACTGAGAGGTTTACTTTGACACTTCTTTCTGGTTACCACCATAGAGTTGACCACTCACAACCAGTACAAGTTCTAAAACAGAACAAGGCTGGCAAATGCTACCTGTGGAATTAATAGTGACTGGTCAAAAGCCTGACCTGCTCCGTACCTTTACTAATGGCCCCTGGCAGATCTGTGTTAGGAGACACTAAACAGGACAGTCACTTTATCCAAAACCAGTGAAGAATTCTGAAATGTATTTGCTAGAATCTGTATTACATTGGTGTCTTAGAACGTGGGATGGCAGTTTCATTTTCTTACGTTATTGATTTATTAACAATATTTAGGTTTTTTTAGTTGTGTAAGTAGCTTATACCTTTTTAAAAGTTCTTATACCACAGATGTGTACCCCACACAACATTAAGGCATTCCCACTGTGCTGGTGTCCTCTCTTGGTCCCCAGGGTAAGACACTTTTAACATGATGAACATAGTTGCTTGTATGTTGTCAGAAATATCCCATTCATAGATACACATGCATATAGACATATACATACACATTTAGGAACTCATATAGAAATATATTTATATACCTATGTGTACATATATACCACATATATAGATTGCATAGTTTTTTTTTAAAGAAGCATTTCTAAAAGCATGCCAATCATCTATATAATTTGTGGAGTTAATACCGACAGGCAAAGAGAGATAAAGCAACAGAATTTTTGTTGATTTTTCGATTCCATTATCACCAAACTTGCTTCTGTCATTGTCACGCCCACTGCACATGATATTTACTACTGCCTGTGTAAGAAATTTCACGGTGAAGACTTCCTGTATAGTTTGTGCTGCCTTCCATAATCATGAACTGTGTTAGCCTTGAGAATGGTCTATGCTATCTCTAGATAACAAGTACAGAAAGGGACCTCTTTCCCCTTTAGTGCTTACCCAGTTCTAAGGCTGAGCTTAGGAGACTAACATCCAGTAGGTTATTTAATGATACTTGATCAGGGTAAGTTACTACCAGGAAGAGGCGGTACCTTGGATGTGTTAGGGGAGTGGAGGAAATGTCTGTCATTTCTTGTTGCCCTGGTTTTCTGGCCACGGCAGTAGTCCTTCTGGATGAGTTGTGACAATACTATCAATATCAGTTGTGCTATCATGCAACTGTCAGTTTTTTCCTGCATATTATGATCAAAATGAAATTCTCCTCTTGGGAAAGCATTCGTGTTGCCCAAAGGACAAATACTTGTCCACTGCCCTTGGATGTTTACGGAGTTATAGCAACCTTGATTCTGAGAAGGAATCAAGGAGGCTTAGCTATTTCTGTCCTACTCACACACAAGGCCACTGTCATGGCTGCTGCCCCACCTCTGATGGTGTAAGTGACATGCCCCCTTGACGTTTGAAAGATTGGCTTCTATGTGTGGCTTGAGCACTTCAGTAGATTTTAGTCTTGTGACAATTTAATGGAAAAAGTCTGAAAAATAAGCAAAGGACTGTCGCCCTGGACAATTTACTTTCCCAAGACAATGAGATTCATTAAACAGATCCTCAAAAGGAAGCAGAAAAAAAAAAAAACCCAAAAACTTAGTATAGTATAGCAAATATTTTAAAGGAGAAATTAGCATATTGGAGAGGGTATTCATGATGGCTAAGTTTCAGTCCATTTATGCATGCATTAAATTATTATGCATGCAACTTTATGTTCATAAGTCAATCATATTTGCATGTATTTTACATTTATTTTGAGCCCATTGGTCACTTACTCTGATGCAGATGCCCTACTAAGGATACAACAATGTATGCAGCAGACAGAACTCTTGACATCATTAGCTGACAAACAAGGAAAGACAAGTTCCAGCGTGCTGAGCTCTGAGCGGGAGACCCCAGGGCACCCAGGCGTGCACGGAAAGTTCAACCAAGGCTCTGGTGTGTTTGTCACTCATTGGCCAGCAATGTTTATATGCTGTGAAACAGTTATTAATTAGGAAAGAAATACTGCCGTTTTGCATTTGCATCTTCTTGTCTTGGCTAGGTTCTTAAGATTGTATTTGAAACAAAAACTTTAAGATGAGACATAGAAACACTTCTAAAGTCAAGGCTGAAACTTATTTATCAAAGCTCTCAAGGATAAACGTGGAACAATAGGAAGAATTTGAGGTAGGGTTGGGTTAAGTATATGAAGTACAAATTGCCAGAGAGTGCATTTGGGCCTGCTGATGGAGTCACAGACTTTCAGCTCTTGTGAATACTTAAGCAGAGGGTACTAAGCCATTTGTAGGTGGCATATAATTAGGGAAATTAGGGACCTAAGATTTGAGAAGACTGGAGTTGGGCTCTGTTATTTTATTTAAAGTTTCTTTTTAAAATGTCTTTTTGAATGGCAGAATTTTATTCTAAAAATTCATGAAAATCTTGACTTTTTAAATCTGCAGAACATTACACACGAGAAGCTTGAAAATCTTGTGGGAGGATAGCCTTGAGTTAAAAATTTAAAAATTTAAAATCAACTAAGCATAGATTTAAGAGCTAGCAAAAAGAAAAAAAAAACACTAAAGGTATAATTTAATTCAAAATACTTCTGGAAGCATTATAAATTTTGATGAATTTTCTTAGACATTCACAAGTAAAGCCCTATTAGAAAGCTATCTTACTGTCTGTCCAATATTTTCGAAGTGCTGTGATTTGATATTTTTGCACTTAGGTATAATCTAACCACAGAAAGAAATTCTGCCTAAATGATAGTTGGGAACCAAGTGAATGTTGATGAATGGCGATCTACATCTAGCAGGACAAGAGGGGAGGGACCTACTGCGGGAGGGAGGAAATGGCCAGCTGCACTCCCCCCCCCCCACCAGCTTCAAAAATCCCAGCATCTTCAGCCATAAGTCTCTGACATGAAGCCCTTTAGTAGCCGCAACTACCAAAACTACCTTATGTCAAAGCCCTTTCAGGAAACATGCATAGAGTTTTCTATATATAATAGCATAACTAATATCTATACTGTTTATTAACAGCAATCTATAACTTTAATTGGCATTTTGATGCATTTTGACATATTCGAGCTTTGATCCAGCCCCCTCCTCCCAAATGGGTAACAGAGATCCTAAGTGAATAAATTGGATCTCAGGGCAGTGAATTTGGCTTGCCCAGTGGTCCAACAGCAGCCCGAACAGAGGTCTTTGCTATTTACAGAGGAGCTACCTAGGTAAATAATTTTCCACCATCGCCCTCAGTGGTGTTTTCCATCACGTGCTCAGAATTCCTTCCTAAGATTCCTCCATGAAAATATGTCTCTCACAGCAAGTGTTGGTTAGAACCAAGAGAGAACGTGAAATTAAAAAACTTAGACGACGTATAATGAGAGAGAGGGTTGCTATCTTGGAGATACATCAAAGGCAAGGTCAAAGGGTTAGAGATACTTGTGGATTTCATAAGAAGAAATTAATGGTTCATCTACATAATTTGTTAGTTCTCAGAAGTTAAAAGGCTTGAGTAGTATTTTCCCTCCTTGGAAGGATACTGCTTCAGAATGTTGCCCCAGAAGGTGCTGAAAATTGCTCTGCCTTTCTAGACAGAATAGTTGTCTGGGTGGGTGTGAAAGCAAAGCCTGTTCTACGGAGTCACAGACCTAGAACTCTAGAGCAACTATGGGAAATGAGGTTGTATTTTAAGTGGCAGGAATAGACAATGTTCTCCAATTTTGAGTCTTGCTTTTAACCAGGTCACCTATGTGTAACTTGGCGAATATGTAGAAGCAGGCATGTGATCTGAAAAGATGCAACCTTAGAAATAAAAATGTCTAGGGCACATGACTTGTACAATGAAACCCAGAAAAGAACAGAAGAAGAAGAAACATGAAAAGAAGGGAGTTTTATTATGTAAAGATTTTTTTTTTCTTAGACATTGCGTGGAGGAAAACTTGACAGGGCTTTCTGGAAAAGCAGAGTGAGATTATGACAGTCAGTGCTTCTGCTAATAATTAAAGGCTGAACAGCCAATTCAGGGATCATGAAAAAGCACATTTTTAATTGTGAGTGACCTTTCACTAATATGCCTCTATAATATATCCCAGATTTGTTCATATTCTTTTACACTAGAGCAGACCTCAGAATCTATTTCCCCCCAGATTCCTGCCAAATAAAAGCATTTTTATAAAGGTATAAGTCATTGCAAATGTATTCTAAATCATTAAAGCAAGGACTCAATGATCCTGAAAAATTACTTTGCTTTACAAATACACATCTGCATACACATATGTGCACGCACAGACGCACATTATGACAATTACTAGCCAATCCTTAAATCGGAGAAGACATTTCTAGTAAGGCAAAAAAATCCCCAAATCAGTAATTAAGTGAAAATCAAGAAGCTGTAGTTCCTTTATCTACTTACTACCATTTGTTTGTGTTTTAGGATTGGGGTTGGGACTTGGAGAAAGGATGAAGGATTCCAATTTTTTTCTGGGAGAAGCAAGGAAATACTCTCTGTACCTTCCATCAAATAAGACGTTTCCAC
Source organism: Ctenodactylus gundi (assembly GCA_004027205.1). Classification (NCBI taxonomy): domain Eukaryota; kingdom Metazoa; phylum Chordata; class Mammalia; order Rodentia; family Ctenodactylidae; genus Ctenodactylus; species Ctenodactylus gundi. The sequence goes on from PVKB01004108.1 coordinate 40,227, forward strand.
ATACCGATAGGTTAATGGTTGTATATTTCTACTTTAAAATATTTTAATTTTAATTGTTCATCCTAGTTCCCATTTTCTGTTGGCCACACTGAGAAGAGTGTTACTCTTGAGATAATCTAAGAAAAGATCCCATATTATGAGTCCCATTCATAGAGCTCTTCCTACACCATTCCTCCTCCTCTGGTTCCTGTTCCTCGCCCCTTGCTTGGAAAGAAATAAAGAGAAAATATTCTCAAGCAAAGTACACTGATAATACAGATTCATATGGTAACTCAGAAAATATATATACTCTCAACAAACATTGATTCTGATGAAAATCAAACTCATAAATTATAGAAAGCAATGAATCTTTTTTTGGGTGGCTTGAAGGTACTCATGTTGGGAGATTTTAAATTAATAAAGCTTAGAAAAATCAAACTATGTGTGAAACTGTAAGGAATAGTGTCAATTAATGGAGAAAATTTCTAATAGACCCTCCAAAGCACAGGGTTGTGCTACGAATTTCCCCAAGTTCTCAGGAGATTAGACTTGTCTACAGACTCACGTTGGTTCATGATAAAACTCAAAAATAGGACAATTTAGAGAGTTCCGTAAATCGACATGTGTTCACTTTTTTTTAGATCATTCTCTTGTTATTTTGTGGTTGAAATGTAATCATTTTTCTTAAAAAGTTCTAGACCTATTTACAAATGGCCTTTCTTTGTAAAACAAAAAAGAACAAAATAACTATATTAAAACCCACACGGGTAAGAGGTCTCAGTCAGTATACTAAATTTTTTGTTTCAAATTAATAGGTGAGTCACAGACATACCTTATTGAGACTTAACAGTTCTGAAATGCTTTCTAGCCTCGGTACTTACTGTACCAAACAGTCCCTGAACCGTGGGATTTTATTAAGAATGACAGTTGTCATTTGCCACCCTCTCCACCCTTCCGCGGTTGGAATGAGGCCCTAACCATATCACAGCATTTCCAGCGTTACTAAAAACTTGGATGCTTGCTAACGTCTTGGTTGTGGGTTGGGCAAGTGAGGCTCTTCCCATCCTGGGGAACGAGATGCAGAACTTCCACAGCTCAGATATTCAAATGCCACAAAATAGTCAATGAAACACATCATGGAAAGATGAGGTTCCAGATTAGCCTCCATAAATGAAAACTGACTGTGGTCAAGTGGGCAGCCACGAATGGGAGTATTCTCTGCACAAGGAGATGACTGAAAGAAAGAATAGCAATTTCTATACAGACATAAGGATGACAAAAACCATCTCAGTTCCATTAGAAGGAATATAATGATTTCATTTATGAGTGGATCGAGACTAGTTCCTGGGCATCCGGTTGGCTATGAGGAGGCCACCCGCAGAGCCCGCGTCTGTATCAAAGTTGCAGTCACGTTACAAAGGGCTCTTTCATGATTTCTGATTCTGTTCTGTCACATCTCAGAGCCACACTTTTGCAAAGCTGCCAACTGGCGGGTGGCATCTCTAGAAGAGTGTGTGGCAGTTAAAAGGGGATGCTTTCTTTCCAGGTAGAGTGGGAGCCAGGTCAGAGGAAATGGGGGGAGGGCGGGGGGAGAGGGGGGAGGGGAACGGGAAGAATGGAGGGTTTTGTAACAAAGTCATAAAGTATTTTTCCCTAGTTTTCTTGCATTTCCTATTTCTACAAAGAATCTTGATCACTGTGTTGCTCTGCAGAGATTTTCAATGGGATTAATCTGGAAGACTGGACTAATCTCTGAAAAAAAAAAGAATTTGACTATACTTTTTGGACATTTTCTGTATTGTGAATTGTGTGGAAATGTACAGAATAAAAATGAACTATAATTAACTTGTTTCTTTAGTGTCTTCTAGATGCAGATGGGAATTTTATCTCTAACTATAGCACTAAATTTTATCTCTTAATTATAGCACTAAATATTCAAAGTCAGGAAATAAGTGTTATTGTTTATATTAAGGGAGACATAGACCAAAACGGGTCCATAATCAGAAGAGAATTTTTGAAAAATCCTGATTTCAAATGGACTAACAAGGCCAGATTAGCCTCCTATTTATACATGTGAGTAAACCTTACAAATATCCTACTTTACAGATTCCAGGGAGTTTCTGGGAAGTAATTCAGAGAAGGTTAGTTCAGGGAGAGCCTGGCAGATATTCTGAGTTGGGAAGACAGCTGAGACAGAAATAAAGCAAGTAAGACGATAATAGAACATCTTTAAGGTGCTGAGGAAAAGACAAGGTACTATCAAGTTACAGTTTTTTAGCCACACAGATATTTAGAAAAATAAACATAAATGAAAAAAATTATAGACATATAAAAGCTAAAATAATGAAATGTCAACAGACCCACTCTATAAAAAGATTTTAAAAGCCTTCTCCACACAAAGGTCTGTTCACAGAGGAATGAGGCACACTGGCATGTTAATATTTGGGTAAATATATAATATTTGTTATTGGCACTAAGATACACTTAAACTAAAATCTAAACAAAAAATAAGTTTTAGGATTTGCATGTAACTGATAGCGACAGAATGAAAGTATTGAAACCTGAAATGGAAATAAATACTTCTAAGATTATTTTACTATACATAAACTGGCATAATATTATGCCACATTATATATATATGACATATGAAAAGATCAAGAAATCTCATTTTAAAAATTCCCAATAGATTTAAGCCACAGCACAGAGTGTTAAAACACTGACTACTGTAACGTGGCCTCCTCAAACATGGCAGAGTAGCAGTAAGAAACTCTAGAATTAGAGTTTGGTCTCTTTACTAAAGCAATTAATCTGTGAGGAAAATATGACCAACAATTTCGGAACTTTCCAACCAGATCAGACAAGGCAACCAGGCAAGTGTTTGATGAAGGCAGGGGCTACTGAACTTTGGCATTTAAAGGAACCTCTGTCAGGTCACAGATTGGCTTCAGGAACAATGAACATTGAGTCCTAAGAGGCTACAGACTAAATATGGAAAATTAATCACACGAACTGATGACTATAGACTTCAAGAAATAACAAGAATGACCTTGAAAGGGGGTGGGGGGACATCTGACTTCTAGAACTAGCATATTAGATTACTTAAAATGTTCAGTTCCAAAAAAAAAAAAAAGCAACAGATTTGAAATAAACACAAGAAAATGTGACTTATTCAGAGGGAGGAAAAAAAAAAAGCTTGACAAAATCCATCCTTGCAGAAATTCAGACATTATTAATAATTGAATTTTCCTAGTCAAAGATATTACCTCCATTTTTCTAAGTGTGTTCATGAAAACTAAGTGAATTCTGGAGAACAATGTGTAAACATGTAGGGAAAAACAAAAAGAAAAGAGAAATTCTGAAAAGGAACTGAGTGGAAATTCTGGGAGAGAAAAGCTAGAGAATCTGAAGTGAAAGATACCCTCAGGGGAGCACAATGACATATTTGGAGAGGCGGAAGAAAAAAGTCATCACCGTTGAAGGTGAAATAATAGAAATTATTTAGCCTGAAAAACAAAGTAAAAAAAAGAAAAGAAAAATGGACGAGAACCTGAGGAACCTGTGATAACATCACAAAACAAACATCCCAAAACTGACATTATGGGAATCTCAGAAGGAGAAAAACATGAGAGAGAAAAGAATAGTAACGATATCATCATAACAGTTTAAAACTCACATTTTGATGAAAGACGTTAATATACACATTCAAGTAGCTCAACAGACTTCCTTCTAACGGGACTCAGATAACAACACAGTAGAGTCGGTTTGTGCAGAGACAGGGAGAAAGTCTTGAGAACAACAAAATAATCTGTCACATAGGGATGTTGAGTAAGATGAGGGGGTTAAGTTCTTGTCAGAAACTTTGAAGGCCAGAAAGCAACGGGAAGACACCGAAACAGACACAAAGCACCCAGCAAATGGATTTGTCTATGTTTTGCAAAATAATCAAGAATTACAATGAGATTAAGACAGAATGAAATGCACAAAATCTCTTAAGATTTTTAATGCTAGTCCTCATCTACCAGAAATTCTAAGGGCAGTCTTAGAGATCTTAATAAAAAGATAGTACACTGCTTGGGCTGTAGGTTAGTAGTAGAACACCTGCTTGGCAAATTTGAGGCCTTGTTTTTTTATCCTAAGAACAACAACAAAAAAATGAACAAAAGAAAGAAAGAGAAGATACATTAGAGGTAATGAAAGTCAAGTGAGGAAAGAGAAAACATCAGTATAATGAACTACATCAACAGACATAAAAGAGGATCAGCCAGGCATGGTGGCACACACCTCTAATCCTAAAACTCTGGGAGGCTGAGGCAGCAGGACCTCATGTGCAAGCCTGACCTGGGCAACTTAGAGACTAAGCAAGATCCTGCTTCAAACTAACAGCTAAAAAAAGAGCTGGTAATATAGGTCAGTGTGAAGACCTTGAACTCAATCCCTATAAATAAATGAATGAATACATAACTAAATGGTAACTAGAAGACAACTCGAATCCATGTTAAAGAGTATATAATATAAAAGTATGGAATATATGACAGGAACAATACAATGGGAGGACAGAAATGACAGAAGCAGAGTGTTTATCAGCCACTGAAACCACGTTTCCCATCCAAATACTAACCTGGCCTGACCCTGCTTAGCTTCCAAGGTCATCGAGCCTGGGCGTGTTCAGGTGGTTTGGACATAGACAAAACCAAGTTGGTATTATTCACAGCTGGCTGTTATGTGTTTAATATGTTAACTGAAATCTAAGGGAACCACTAATAAAATAACCATAACATCTAGAGAAATTGAAAAGGGGAACAAAAATGATACGCTACCAAGAAATTAATTCTTTCTGGTGGAAGAATTGTGGAATAAAAAATGTACAAGTCCTTTAGAAAACAAATAGATAAATGGTGGTAGAAAGCTCCTCTTTATCAGCAGTTACTTTAAATATAAATAGGTTAAGCTTCAATTATGATAAAAGGAACAGATCAGCAGAATAGATTAAAGATCTGTGTGCTGCCACCAATATACTAATTTTGATTATAGAGACTCAAAGAACTTGAAAATGAATGTATGGCAGAAAGTTTATCCCTCAGAGATATCAAACAGGTAAGGTATTATCATCAGACAAATTTTACATCAACAAGATTACCACAGACAAAGAAAAACATTACATATTGTAAAAGTTCCGGATCATGTCTCTCTGATACGAGAGACCCAGATCACAACTCTTATGGAACTTAAAATGAAAAACAAAGTGAAACAGGGGGGTAGGGCGGGGAGGGAGGGAGGGGTGGGTAGGGGGAGAGACAAAAGGAGAGTGGGAAAGTCCTTGTCACCTTGACAAGGTACGTATGTGCACAAAATGCTCAACTCCATTGTAAACCTTGAATTTTGCACATATACATATCAATAAAATGGGGAGAAAAAAAGAAATTACACACACCTAACAACAGAGACCCAAAAGGAAGCAAAAATGGACAAAATTGGACAGAAATAGGCAATTCCTAAAAAGTTACTGGATAGTTTGTTTATATTGTAGTTTCAATGATGAATTGATTATCAGAAATATCAGCAAGGAAATAAAAATGTGAAAAACACTTTAAATTACATTTAAGAACCATAAGAACATACCACCTGATAACAATAGAATATGCTTTGTTCCCAGTACCCATGGAATATTCTCCTGTAGTGATATGCTAGATCAAAAGAACCCCCAAATTTTAGTAAATTTCAAAATATTATAAAAGCATCTTTTGGATTACCAAGAGAAGTCACTAATAAAAAAAACCTGGAGAACTCATAAATGCACAAACAAACAACCAATGGATGAAAGAAGAAATCACAAGGGAAATTAAAAAATTATTTGAGACCATTGAAAATAAAAGCAGAATATGCCAAACATTATGGGATGCTATGAAAGTGGTGCACAGAGGGAAACTTAAAACCGTGAATGTCTACATGAAGACAAAAGCTGATAAAATTGCAAAGACAAATTCAAATTATAATCAAGAATTTCAGTTGATAGAAGAGGAGAAAGAAAGCAAGTGTTCATACAAAAATGTGTGCACAGATGTGCGTGGTAACTTCTAGTGGCCACAAACTAGGAGAAATATTCACAGTCAATCAGCAAGTGAATGAATAATCAAATTATGGCATACCCGAACTAGGGAATACAAGTCGTCCATAGAAAGAAATGGAACGTTCCTGCAGATGTCATGATAATTATGTTCCTTTACAGGAGCCAGATCAAGAAAGGAGGGAGAGGAGAACAAGGACTACATACTGTGTGATTTATATTAACTCTAGGAGAGATGTGCCAGTCTGAAGGGACAAGAAGCGAATCTGTACGTAGTCTGTGCTGGAAGCAATATGAGAAATGAGGCAGGCGTTCCCCAGGGGCTCGGGAAAACTTTAAGGATGAAGGATTTGTTTGTTACCCTGACTTTGGTGACAGTTTCAGGAGCATATAAACATGTCATAAAAGATAAATTTTACCATTTAACATGTGGTATCTTGAATGTCAATTATACTTCAATAAAATGTATTTTTTTTAAATCAAGAGATAGACTCTGTATTGAACTACAGTACATCTACTGACATTCCCTAAGGCGCCTTTGGTTAGTGAAAGAGAAACATCCTTTATCAATAAAATTGTAATCCACAACCTACTTGGGAGCCAGGCTACACCAGGTTGACAAAGCTCACGTATGGAGTGGATATCCCCTCATGTGAAACTGAAATCCAACTCAGAGGTTTGAAGAACGTGGTCGTCACACTTGCACACAGAATGAAATGCTAGAAGATGTGACTCTCCACTTATTAGAAGGGCGGGAAGTTCAAGATCTTTTGCCTCATTTCAAAAGCACTCATTTGCTAAAAGCTTAGTGAGAGCACCGAAACACAAACTGAAACTTAAAAACGGCTAATAACAAATGCCCTTAGAGAAGAAAAAATAGGTTTTTGTTTAAGAAACTTCTTACAAGTGGCTTTCCTTGTGTTACCACTGCACTGCTGCTGAGTGTGTTTGTCCTTTACTCTGATGTGGCCAGAACTGGAACCAGTAATGGACTGTTAGCCTCACAAACCATACAGAAATTCTTCTTTAGAGATACAGGAATGGGTTACAGGAATGAGTTGGGGAACTTACCGGAAAGGATTGGGGCAGTAAGAAATACGATAAATTATGCCTTCCAAAACGCAGTCTCGAGTTCTAGTTCATAGGTGCTAAGAGAAGGGGCCAGGACTGGTGAGAGCTACAACACTTTGGCTCTCATTTAAAGTGTCTTTCCTTCATTAAATTATTATTACAAATTAAGTAATAAGTAGTTTGTTATACAAAATATTTCTTTTCACTATATTTGTTCTAATGTTTAGATTACATTTTTACAAAACCTTAGACTTTTAAAGTTGTAGAGAATTCGACAATAAGACATCATGGCCCCCTCGTCTCTCAGCAGAACTGTGTGAGCCTGCGCTGGGTCTTCACTCTCATTAGTGTCGGGCAGAGCCAGTGGGATCCAGGGTCCCTTCCCCACTTGTTCCTCAGCCTGACTTTGTACTGGGGACTTCACTTTCCGCCAGCGCCAGGGGAGTTCCAGGGGTGTTCTGGAGCCAGAGTCTGTGCCCCTCACCCTTCTTTGCCAGAGCCAGGGAAGTTCCAGGTGACCGTGACCAGTCCCTCACTCTCTTTTGAGAGCAGGGCACCACACACCTGGCCCCAATTCTCCTCCAGTGCTGGGGAGTTCTAGCTCCCTCCCGCGCTTCAGAGGCTTCCAAGGAATTCAGTCACTGCATTAATCTTAAGCCCCAGACACTTCAAGAGCCATCTAGATCTGGGAATCCCATCAGCCCCCGTCCACCTCCTGAACCACAGTCGTCCAGAGCCGTCTAGGACTGGGCCCTCACCGAACCCTTCTGTCCTGTACACCATCTACAGACAGCCAGAGGCAACAGAACCCTGAGGAAATGTGGAAATAAATCTACAAGAAGACTTGATGTATCAGAAGAGGATACTAGGAATCCTGAAACTGCAGAATCTAAAGATGAAAATGACAAAAAATGATGGTAACTTCTGGGCCCAGAAATATATTGAATTAAAGCAGAAATTAAAGCAGGAAATGAAACAGATGGTGCAAGAGCTATGCCAAGACATAGCTAACCTAAAAACAAGTTTTGAAAAGCAACTTGAGGAGACCAAAGAAGAAATGAACCAGAAGATAATGAAGGCAATACAAGAAATGAGAGAACACAACAGAGACATCAAAAAATAAATGCAGATATCCAGGAGGTGAAGAAGAAAACAGGAAATAATAAAAAACCATTTTGAATATTTTCAGAATAGACGATCAGACCTAGAAGATAAAATGGTGGAGCGGGAACAGAAAGGTTGTAAATAACACAAAGTAAAAAAAGAAGAAAGTGAATCATTACAACAGCTGGTAGATGATTCAAGGAGAAACAACCTCAGAATCATGGGAGTTCCAGAGAAAACCAAGAACAAAACAAAAGGCTTCAAAGTCATGTTCAATGAAATTATGGAAGAAAATTTCCCAAATCTAAGAAGAGAAACGAACATGGAACTACTGCAGGCATATAGAACACCAAACAATATTGACCAGAAGAGAACCTCATTACGTCACATCATAATTAAAGTACTAGGAACCCAACACAAAGAGACAATACTGAAAGCGGTAAGAGAAAAGCAGAAGGTGACCTACAAAGATTAGCCAAAAATTACTAAATCTGAAAAGACACATAGGCCCCAATACAATAATAGTAGAGGACTTTAATACCCCACAATTACAGATAGATCAACCAGACAAAAAATACACAAGGATATACAACTGCTGAATGACACTATAGAAAATTTGGACATAACAGATGTTTACAGAGTTTTCCACTCAACAACAACTGATAGCACATTCTTCTTAGCAGCACATGGAACATTTTCTAAAATAGACCATGTTCTAGGCCATAATTCATGCTTAAATAAGTCATAAGGGATAGAAATAATTCCATGTATACACTCGGATAATAATGGAATAAAACTGGAACTTAATAGCAGCAGAAACAGAAGAATACACATAAATACATGGAGACTTAACAACTTACTATTGACCAAACAGTGGATCATGGAAGAAACCAGGGAAAACCAGCATCACACTACTCCCAAAACCATACAAAGACTTAGCTAGGAAGGAAAATTAGAGACAATTATCATTAATGAATGTAGACACACAAATCTTTAAAAAGATTCTGGCAAATAAAATCCAACAAGTAATCAGAAAGATCATACACCATGATCAAGTGCGCTTTATCCCTGAGATCCAAGGTTGATTCAAGATATGTAAATCAATCAATATAGTACACCATATCAGCAAAAACAAAAACCACATGATCATATTAATTGGTCCAGAAAAAGCCTTTACATGATAAAATCCAACACCCTTACATGATAAAAACTCTGAGAAAAACTGGTATAGAAGGGCACTACCTAAAACTCATAGAAGCCATATATGCTAAACCTACTGCAAATATCATAGTAAATGGAGAAAAATTGAAATTGTTCCCTCTCAAATCGGGAACATGACAAGGCTGCCCACTCTCACCACTCTTACTCAACATAGTCCTTGAAACACTGGCCATAGCAATCAGACAAAGTGAAATAAAGGAATCTGCACTGGAAAGGAGGAGGTCAAACTATCCATATTTGCGGATGATATGGTCATCTGCATGGAAGACGGCAAACACTCTACTACAACACTCTTGGAAATAATAAAAACAATTTAGACAAATTACAGGCTACAATATCAATACTAAAAAAATCAATAGCTTTTCTCTACACTAACAATGAACTTACTGAGAAAGATCTCAGAAAAACAATTCCATTCTCAATAGCACAACATAAAATTAAATACCTACAAGTTTACCTAACCAAGGAAGTAAAGGACCTATATAAAGAAAACTACATTACATTGAAGAAAGAAGTTCTAGGTCACATCAGAAAATGGAAAGGCATCCCATGTTCTTAGATAGGCAGAATTAATATAGTCAAAATGTCTATACTTCGAAAACTGATACATAGATTCAATGCAATTCCTATCAAAATACCAACAAACTTCTTCAAAGAACTTGAAGCAATAATTTTTAAATTCATATGGAACCAAAAGAGACCAAGAATAGCCAAAGCAAGCCTGAGCAACAAGACCAAGGAGGAGGCATTACAATACCAGGCATCAGGCTCCACTATAAAGCAATAGTTGTAAAAACAATTTGGTACTGGCACGAAAACAGACAGAGAGACCAGTGGAACAGAATTGAGGATGCAGAGACAAACCCAAGTATCCTCAAATACTTAATGTTCCATAATGAGCCAAAAGCGTAAAAGGACAGCCTGTTCAACAAATGGTGCTGGAAAAACTGAACATCCACGTGCAGAAGAATGAACCTAAACACACAACCTGTCACCGTGCACCAAAATCAAATCAAAGCGAATCAACGACCTAGACATTAAAAGTGAAACACTGAACCTTCTAGAAGACTAACTAGGCAAATATCTAAAAGACATAGGAGTAGGCAAAGACTTCCTTGACAAGATACCAAAAGCAAAAGAAATTGTCCCCATTATTAACAAATGGGATCATGTCAAATTAAAAAGTTTCTGCACAGCAAAGGAAATTATCAACACTGTAAAAAGAGAACCAACAGACTGGGAAAAAATACTCACCACAAACACCTCAGATAGGTGACGCATAACCAGAATATACAGGCAACTGAAGAAAATTAATCCCACCAAAATAAAGGCTCCTATGGAAAAGTGGGCAAATGAAATGAAGAGGCAGTTCACTCATGAAGAAGTTCAAATGCCTAATAAATAAATGAAAAGATGTCCAACATCCCCAGCCATAAGGGAAATGCAAATCAAATAAATGCTAAGGCACCATCTCACTCCAGAGAGAATGGCCTATATCAAGAAGTCAAATAGTAATCAGTGCTGGTGAGTCTGTGGGGAGAAAGGAACCCTCCTGCACTGCAGGTGGGAATGTAAATTGGTACAACTTCTATGGAGAGCAGTATGGAGGTTTCTCACAAGATTGGAAATAAATATCCCCTTTGATACAGTGATCTCTCTCCTGGGAATATTCCCAAAGAGTGCAAAACAACACATATCAGAGTTACATGTACACCCATGTTCACAGCGCCATAACTAACAATAGCTAAAATTTGGAAGACACCAAAATACCCATCAACAGACCAATGGATACACACACTGTGGTATTTATACACAATGGAATACTATGCATCTATAAAGTCTGACAGTTTGGAGGCTTTTGTAGGCAAATAGAAGAAACTTGAGAACGTCATGCTTAGTGAAGTGAGCCAGAAACAGAAGGTAAAGTATCAAAGGTCTCTCTGACATGAGAAACCCAGATCACAACTATCTCATGGAACTTAAAGTGAAAAACAGAAGGAATTATGGGGTGTGGGATTGTGAGGGATGGGGGTCTGTGTAGGGGAAAAGGTTGGAAGGACAGCGCGGAAGTCCTTGTTACCTTGACAAGATATGTATGTGTACAAAATGCTCAACTTCAATGTAAACCTTAAATTATGCACTTATACATATCAATAAAATGGGGAAAAATAAATAAAAATTAACTCATCTGTAGCCTCACTTTCAAGTTAGGAGTGGTGAAGAAATAGATCTGTATTGGGTTTTATTGCCAAAATTACTATTACTTATCTCTAAAAAAAAGACATCATGCAATATATGTACATAGATGTTTGCATACCCTTTGTATCTGTATATTTGTATGTGTATATGTGTACACACACATATGCACTCATGCACACACACACGTAATCACATATAAAACTTATTGACTGCATTCAATGCTATTGGATCTCTCCTTGTGTCCTAGAACCCCAACAGTTATTGAAAGCCTATAGAAATGTGAATCTTGATGAATTTTCCTCTTATGTGTTGAGATCATATTAGAATTTAGACCCTGAACCTTGAATTTAATCTGATTTATTTTAGGTAATATAGCCAGACTAAGACTGAAGTCATCCACAACAGTCATTCTGTTCAGTGGGATGAGAGAAGCAGGTGAGCAGCACGCGAAGCCCTGCCTCATGTCAGCGTGCACCTATCAGGTTCCACGGCTGGGCTGGTCTGACAGGAGGCGGAACTTCCTTTCGTTGCCGGCTGCTTTCAGGCTGCTGCCGGCTATTGCTAAGCTATCTTTTAGCAACTCACTACATTACAAGTACTCTATCCCCGGTCTTTGGGAGAATGTTGTTTGACCAAACCTACTTCTGGTCAGAATGGAGACCACAGCAGTAGACCACTTACCAATGTTCAGTAGAACTGGTTTTACTAAGATACTGTCATTGTCCATATGATTAAAAAATAAGCCTTTAGCAGGCTCACAAAGAAAAAGGACAAGAAAAAAAATCTATGAATGAAAGTTTTCCCATAGGCGTGGCTCTTTGATGGCCTATGCTCTTAGTTTATCTGTTTAACACCTTTAGTGCTTTTTTATTTGCATCTTTTCTATTTCATCCACAGAGGTTTTGTTTATTAATCAGACATTAGAGTTTCCTATGTCTCCTCAGGTCACCGAAGCAATCACAACAAAGGTCACCACATCTTCTCTTTCCTCTTTCTTCATAATTTTGGTTAAACATTTCCTGTTACATACCAAGAGTAAAAGTTCTATGTATTGTCAACTTTTGTTTAGTAAGAGTTGAATATGTTCGTGAACAAAAATATGGAATCTAATTAGTGTGGCATATTAATAACATGCACTGCAGATATAAGTAGTACTCAACATTTTTTGACTGAAGTCTTTCAAAGTCTTTTGAAGTCATTCAAAGTCTTTCAAAGTCAATGTTAGTAAAAAAAATTTCTATCCAACAGGTCAAATAATTTATCTTCCATTGTTTTTCTTTTGGTCATTCCGAATTACACATTTTAGTTTAATATTTTGATCCTTTTGATATTGTTTTCCTGAGTTATCATTGCCTCCTCCTCCTCCTCCTTCTCTTCCTTTTTCCTTCTTCATATTTCTTCCTAATTGTGTTTGCTTCTTCGTACTTGCTCAAATATGAAACACACGTCTACACGCAAATTTTCAACACACAACTAGCATTATCTAGTTTCCTCATCATTCTTAGAATCCATTCCATTCTTTTCCTGATTCTTTGGGTTTTTGTCTCATTTTGATTAATTGCGTCATAATCCTGCCACACAATTATCACCTTAAGATTTTCTTCTTTGGACTTTTCTATTTTTCTTATCACTTCTTGACCGCTCTTACTTCAGGGTTTTCATGTGTTGGAGTATAAAATCACTTTTTAAAAATTAGGTAGTAGGGAAATAAATTCTTTGAAATCTTGCATGCCTGAAAACATCTTAGTTTTCTACTTAAGGTTTATTGTTGTATTCAGGACAAAGGGGTCAAGACACATAAAATACTCAGTTTTTGGAACCCAGAGCTCTCCACCAAAACTGAACGGGTTCACCACCTAAAGGACGAGGTGAAATGGCCATGCAACCCCAAGCAGAGGCTCCTACCCACGATTATTGAGGGGAAAAGAAAGGCAGATTGAGGGGCTACAGGAGATAGGGCAGGGAATGATGCACACAGAGCAGGACCAAAACTAAGACAATGGATAATTAAAATTACAGAGTAGACAGGAGACAGGTGGGGGTAGTAATCAAAATTAATAGGCACAATGCAACCTTGGATTTCACAGCTGTCTGGAAAGTAGGCAATCTTCAAAAAGTTCATCTCACAGGTAAATATTATCCAGCTTAGGTGAAGGCAGAGAATAGGCAGACACAAGCTGTCACAGCAAGCACTTTTCAATGTGTGAGACCGAAAGCCTGAATTTCAACTTATGGACTCTAGAGAGGGTCTTCACATTTATGAGCTATTAAGATGGCCTCCACAGTTTATTGTCTGTGAAATGCTGGTTTCAATACCATTAATCATTAGAAATCCAGAGAAATCTCCTAAGGGAAACAGAAAGTCTATGCTCTTTGTGCAAGTGTAAGTTAATTCACTGAAATAACGAACCCAAATCAAAGTCCAATGTGATGAGAGTAAAATGACTCTAGAAAGTCATTTTCAACAGCTTCATTTTTAGAGGAGAAAATTGTAATTTGAAAAGGTTAAAAATCTGAGCTAGTTAGTGACAGGAAGATGTTGCTGGTAACACCACAGGCTCCTCACCTGCAACTTGCGTCACAATTCCACAAGAGCTTTGTATTCCATCTGAGGACACTACTGGGATGAAGAGTTTGTCCAGAGGAAATTATATTACACCTGTGGAGAGCTATATTCCAACCCCAACCTGGCTCCTGAGGATATGGGAGTTATTTTTCCCTGTTCTTTGGGCCCAAGTGCCCTCGTTTTCAAAATACCATTGTAGGACTAAGACTCAGGGCTTCTTCCTTCTTTCAAGGGGCAGAATCTTCTCGATGTGATCTTTAAATGCAAGACACACTACAATGCTGGGAAAACCTTTAAATGTTTACTTAAGTCCTCACTTTGCAACTCTCCACTAGGTCTCTCCCTAAATTACATCGTTGGAGTGATATTTATCACGGCATTCATAACTCATTGCTACATTTCAAAATCTGAATGTCTTTGAACTAAGTTGCCTGTGATTTTCACCCTACAGTTTTCTTTATTCTTTAAATTTCTATTTGTTTTTGTAGGCTGCAAATTCCATGAGGATTTTTTGGTATGTACTCATTTTCAGAGACCAGACGGTCAACCACATGTTGCTAGTTCATTGACTTTATAGGCTATCTCTTCAAAGGTTTAAAGATAATTTCCCCAGTTTCATACAGATGGGAAGAAACAGAATTTACAAAGAGCACAGATGCTTAATAACTATTATGTCTTAGAGCTCCCCTGAGGACATGCTAATGATTAACAGGAAAGGGTGCTTCTCCTTCATGGATCTATCTAATTAGATAGAGTGGCTTCTTCTCTGCTTGGCACTTTCTGAGTTGATATGGGTGTCCAGGGTTTGACACTTAGGCTGCTGACTACTGGGTACACTTCATCATCTAACACTCATTTTCCTTCTAAGCTTTTTTTTATAGTTTACATACAAAATTCTCCAAACAATCATGTGTCCAGGGGCTTGATCTCCAACGCAGCCGTGTTCAGGGGTGAGGTCTACAGAGATGATTGGATTAGGAGGGCACTGACTTCTCCAGTTATATAGATCACTGAGGAGTTAATAGTAAAATGGATTACTAGGGAGTGTGGACCAGTGGATGAGGTAGGTCATTGGTGATATGACTTTAAAGAGCATGATTTTTAGGCCCTCTTTCTTTTTTCTCCCTCCTTCCTTCCTTCCTTCCATCCCCTCTCTCTTTCTTTTGTACTGAGGATTGAACCCAGGGCTTTGCTCATGCTGGACAAGTGTTTTGCCACTGAGCCACATCCCCAGGCCCAGGCTCCTTTTGTCTCTGTTCTTTGCTTCCCAGCTGTCATGAAGTAGTGGTTTGTTCCTCCACCCACTTCTGCCATGATGTTCAGCCTCAACTCAGATCTACATCAATGGAACCAACCAGCATAGACTGAAACTCTGAAATTATGAACTAAACTAAATCTTCTTCTGAATTTTGTGTCAGGTCTCTTGTTCCGGCAACAGCAGGCTGAGTAACACAGAGACTCAATTTCTTTGTGTGGAAAGAGAAAATAACACCAACCAAATGGGCTTGGGATGTACATTAAATGGACTGTATCATTAATTTATTCTGGAGCTTGTGAAAAGTGCCAACATCAACATGTATTAAACAAATATTTTCTATAAGAAATAATGTAATTAGAAATGTTAAATTTTCCCAGAACCGCCACATTTTACTGGCCAATATTAGACCTTTTACTGTACTAATCACTAGATTACTAATAAAGGTTTTAGACTCAATGGTGTTACTATTAGCCCATGGGTTACTATGTAACCCATGATTAGTGCTTACAATGTACAAAAATGCAAGATAGTAAAGGTGAATACATGAGAACCCAGCATGTTCACGATCTACCATTAAGTGATGCAAATAAACACTGGGTTCTGAATTATGCTTACTCCTCAAAACGTGACAAGTGGCACTTTTCAGGAGTTCTAAAGCCAAGGAGTATGGAGTTATAACAGTGACCACTATAAAGCCTTGTCCATAGAAGGTGCTCTATAAATGGTAGGTACTAAAGTAATCCTGTGAATAATCACATTGACAAAATGATTTTCACTCTTGCATCACTGTGTCTGTGTGGGAAGGCTGAGGATACACAGAGAGAGAAGGGGGCCCTGGTTACTCCTGTCTCTGTTGGCCTGGTCTACCTAGTCCTCCTTGTTCTGACACTGAAGTTCTTCTAAATCTAACCTAAAGGCTTCCGGAGTTCATTTTTTCTCCCTCTGTCATGTAAAATATCTTCAAAAGTTTAAAGTTCTACACACTCCAACAGCAATAAAAGGCAATTCTGCCAACTTTCATTAGGAGCAAATGTGGAATAAATAGACTTGAAAGCTGGAAATTTGAAATAAAAAAGGATAAAGAAAACCATGAGCTCGTCCTAAATTTAGTTTTATATTATGTCAAGCTGGGATGATGCCGATTTGAGATCAAACCACCGGGCTGCTGTCTCTTTGGAAATGTCTGTGCCCACAGCCAGCGTGAACAATTTAATTTGAAAATCTTTGGATATTTTTCTTATTTTAAATCTACTTTTTAGAAAAACAATCTTTATCCTTTTGAGGATCATCAAATTTCCATACTCAAATGTCACAGAGCCAGCTTTCAAGAACATTTCTTAACCTTAACATCAGGCCCTGTTTAAGTTGTAGTAAGATTCTACAGCGCGTGCAGCTGTTCCACTAGATTCAATGTCTACCTTTATGCTTTGCTCCATTGCTTGGAGCCTATTCCTAAATTTTCACTGTCCATAACTTTCAATCTCAGCTCTGACGTTATGCTTGGCCTGGTTTCTGTGAATTTGGATATTTGTACTTCTACAGAAAGAAAAATATCACTCCAATCCCAATCTAAAGTTTGCAATGAGGACCATGATGTGATCACATGAATTGACACTTTTCCATTGTCAGTGTTGAAGGGTATGAAATACAGGCTTAGGAGCTGTTTTCAATTATTTGTATAGAAAAACCACAGGTAGCACTGTGTCCTGGTTCAGTGAGCCACCAGCTGCTCTGGCTGCCAATGACAAGCTCATTACTGTGACAGAAGCAATCAGGAGTGAGGTTCTCACTCCTTCAGATGTACCCTCTGGTAAAAAGTACGTATTTAATGCAAAGTGGTCATTTAAGTTGTCAAGAGAATAGTGATATTGAAAGAACAGAATTTTCTAACCCTAACCCAAAACAAACTCATATTTTCCATTCTATTTATCTTGTCTAAAAAGAAATAGAAAGTAAATGTCGTTGAAAGAATAACAAATACTAATTATCATCTATGTGGGTCATAGTACAATAATGCACTAGTCATTTGATGCTATTGGTATACTTAATAAAAATGGATTTCTCGAAGGTTTGTTAGTTCTATTTTAATTTTTGTTTGCAAAGAACTAAACAGCTGCATAGACACTCCTTTATGAGTTGAATTAGTTAGTAGATGAATTGTTTGAACTGGAAATCCTATATGGACATACCTGGTTGATAGTTAATTTATTTCCCCAACACTTCCTGGCTCCAGATATTAATGTTCTGTATAGTTCTGTCCCACACTGACATTGGATGTTTATCTTTTGTTAGTGGGACTTGAACTTATATGATCAAGCAATTGTTTTAAGGACCATTTGCACACCAGAGCTTGCCCTTCACGTGTTTTTCTTGGAAGCCAGGATCATTAGGAGAAAGCTGGGGTTAGTAACATGGAAAGGCTTACAGACAGAGAAAGACACCAGGCCAGCCTACATGTGTGTTAGCTATCCTAGCTGAGGTATCCATCATACTGATGATTTAAGAAGCCATGTTGGTTGTTCCAGTCTTAGCGCACAGTAGGGTAGGATTGCTCTGACAGCCTTGTCCAAACTGCAGGATTAAAAGCAAATAAACTCTTGCTGATTTGTAAAGCCACCAAGTTTGGGGTGGTTTGTAACCCAGGAATAGATATTTGAGTCAGAGTCTTAGAGTCTGAAAAGGAACAGCCTAATAGATTCGATAATTTGTGATCCTTCCCTTTATGTTAGTGAGACAGGAAAAAGGAATATCATATTTTCTAGCCCAACCAATAATTGAATTTGTGGCATTGGGCTGGCTGAAACTATACTATATAATCATAGAATTATGAAGTTGGAAAATCCTTACAAAGCATTTATTCAACCTTTCACACACCCTGTTTTTAAAATTGAAGAGACCAAAAATTCATGAGAAAACCCCAAACCACAAAACAACCATGACAACAACAGCAACAACAAAGAACAAGAAATCCTACAGTCCAGAATTGTCAGGCTAGGCGTAAAATTCATGCCTTATGAATATTTTCAGCATCTAACATGTTGATTCAGCGACTTCAATATTTTTTGTGGAAGTATCAATATAACACTATTAGCAATACCTGAAACAAAATAAATCCTAAGCGAACATAAATTAACTTGTCATCATTATTGTATTTTTGGTTAATATTAATCTAAAACTGCAGATCCATGGTCTACCACAGTATGTGCTGATAGGTCTTTCACAGGATAAAGATAAGTTGAAGAGTCAAGAATGCACCAATAGGCTATATTCTTTCTCTACACATCAAAGCAGCAGTTATGTTAGTAATTGCTTGAGAAAAAAGAATATCTTACCTTCAGTTATCTCTGGTCTGAGGGCTTTGATTCAAGCCTTGACAGTAATTGAGGGAAGTGAATTCTCATGCTGTCAAGAAACCAATTTATTTTTTATTTCTCTTTCTTCATTCCTTCTTTTTTCTTCCTTCCATCTTCTACACTGTTTCTTTTTTATGGTAAAGTAATAAGGTATTTGGGAATTCTACTGGAAAACTTCTTTAGGTTTCCAGGAACAGGGATCATCGGTGAGTTTCTGAAGCCCAAGTTTCCAGGTCTGGTCAATTGCTGATGATGGAGAGAGAAAAAAAAAAAAAAACATTTGAGGTTAAACCATTAAAAGTTACCTCAGACTTTAGGTCCATTTTTAAAACTTATCTTTGAAGTAAAAAAGAAAAACAACTTGACATGTTCTATAAGTTTACCCCAAGCTTCAGATAACTGACCAGCACTATTCCAGTCCCTGAAGCTATGACTGTGTCTCTGTAATTGCAAGCATGCATAGAATCAGGCATCAAAGTTGCCACAGGGTAGAGCCATTCACTTCTGAGCACGTGGCCAATGAAATTAGTCCCCATTTAAACAGCTTTCTATTCTCAACATTAGCCTCTGTTTTCGCTGTTATAAAGATTTTATTGGTCAGTGACTCACCATTTTATTGACTGTTGTACCGTCCTAACGACGTAATGCGACATAAAGGATATAAACTGTGGGGGGGAATCCAAGATCTTTTAAAAATGATACTTACCAATTTTTGAAGAGGGATGTAGTTATTACGTTAAGCAAACACATATTCACAATAGTAGTAAGTACAGAAAAAAGAAAAAATAGATAAAAATGGACTATGGCAGGGTTGTCCTGGACATAGAATTTGAATAGCAAAGAATAAGGATTCTTTAAAAATTGATAAAGGATTTACGTTTTATACACATACATATGTACACATATAATTATACTGGAGAATTAAAATGAGGAATGAGGCATATGATACTGCCCTAACATATAATTTTTGGTAAATGGTAAATGAAAAATAAAAGTAAATTAACATTGATATATATTTTTGATTTATATTTCAGTTATAATCTGCATTTATTAAATGATTTAAAATATTTTAGTTTTATTCTTTAATAAAAAATCTCCATTTACTCTGATCCTATAATATTTTGGCAGTAAATATCAATTATCTCAATTTATATATGAGGAAAACAACACTTAGAATTTAAGCAGTTTATATAAAATTGAATAGATTTTTTGTGAAAAAAATGAACAATTATATTTTAATTTTTTGATCAGGTTTAAGACAGGCGATAAATAACACAACTTTTTTCTCAACTTTCAATTGAAAAATAAATAGCAAGTGAGAGCCCAAGATTTTCTTTTTAGATACTAATTTTTTTTTTTTTTTTGAGACAAGGTCTCATTCAGGGCTGGCCTTGAACTCATAGCAATTCTCCTGCCTAAGCCTCACAACTTCTGGGATTGCAGGCATGTGCCTTCTGCCACGCTTATCTGTGGTACTGGGCATTAAACCCAGGGCCTTGTGTTTGCCAGGCAAGTGCTCTAACTGCTGAGTTATGCCTTACCCCACTGACAAATTCTGTATTGCAAATTATTGCTTATCTAGCTAAGTGGGCTCCTTGTTCCTGACTTTTAGAACGACATACTCCCAAGAACACACTACAGGCGATCCCCTGAGTCTTTCCACCATTTAAGTTAAAAGAAATTTGAATTGGTACAACTAAATTTTTTTAAATCATCAAAAAGAGACATTTGGTTGGTTGGACAAATCCCACCTTTAATTAGCTCATATTCTATCTTCAATACCATTTGGCCAGATACACAACCCCCCTTTTTTGCCACAATTAGAGGTTGAATACTTGGTTGTATAACATATTAGTATAATTTATTGGGTATTACTTATTTTTTAAACAGCATCTTGCTTTTGCTGTCAGGGCTGTTCCTGAACTTGCTACATAGCCCAGGCTGGCTTTGAACTCACAGCAATCCTCCTGCCTCAGCCTCCCAAGTGCTGCGATTACAGGCATGCATTACCAGGCCTGGCATATGGGGTGCTAGGCAATTAAATTCAGGGCCTTGTGCTTGCTAGGCAAACACTCCAACCGCTGTGCTATTTCTCCAGCCCCAAGTATGCTTTATTGGGAAACATCCTATGTTCTTGGTATGTTCTTACTCTAAATACTATGATGAATGGTCTGCTTGAAACATATTTCTCATCTTCCCTTTCTTGAGTCAGAGACAAAAAATATTACCAAAAACAAATGGTTAAGCTCAGAACACACGATCAGTTATTGGTGGATCTTAAGGGAACTCTGAGATTATAAGGTAGTGAAACCCACTCTAAAATTCTAAAGAGGCTGAATGAGGAAATGACACAATGGGATTATTTTAAGAATGCAGTCACAGGTAGAAGCCATGAAGTAAGCAATCTGATGAAAATGAAAACTCAAACAACTACCTTCCATCGCAACAGATTCTTCCTGGCAGTTTAAGGAAATTAAAATTGTTACTAAATTTAGTACAGGTGAAGAAGCAAACTCTCCTGAGAACATTTCAGGTAAGTTTCAGTAACTATGTTTGGAATTTGAAGCAGAGATCGTGTAGTTACAGTTTGTTTATCATATTGCAGAGGCAAAGTCTCCATATGCCAGTCTGAGCAGATGTGTACTCTGGCTGTCCCAAAGCCACCTCCAGTCCCCAGTTTGCTTGCTGCTTTCCATTCCAGGAGCTAAAATAAGTCATATTTCTCAACATACTTCATGTTCCTTTTAGGAAAGTTTACATATGACCCTGTTGTGTTTAAATATTACCTTCATTACTTATTCATTGCTGGAATAAAATACCCGACATCCACAATTCAAGGCAGGGAAGGTTTAACCTAGCTCTTGGTTGCGGAAGGTCTCACACTGTCCATTCGCAGGTGGCCAGCAGCTGTACAGAGCTGCTCAAGTGAGGAGGTAGCCTAACCAACATCTGCAGAGCAGGCCAGGCTACGGCTTACCCCCCAAGAAGCTGTTTCACCTTACAGCAATACTAAAATCAGATTTGCCTAGTAGTTTTGCCTTATTAATTGAAAATAAATATAAAACTTGATATCTCTCATTTGTGCCAGAATGCATAATTCTACCAAATTTTGCTAACTTGTGTATTTTCCGCTTGGGGCTGACACCGACCTCCAACCGTAACATTCATTCAGGCAAACTTCCTTAACTGTCCACTTCTGCCCCAGGTGAGAGGCCAGCACTATCATCCACACTGCTGGAGTCACAGGGGTTGTTCTGGGACATTCTGTCGATAATGAGTCATCTGTGACTACAGTCAATTCTTTTTTCTCTAATCTGTTGTCTGTCTGTCTCTTTTTCTCACTCTCATTATTTCTCACCTGTTTTATCTCAACTTCTATCTATACTAGGTTTGTTTTCCTTTGCATTCTATTTAGGGCAGCCAGAGAGGAAATCTTTGAAAATGCAAATTTTACTTAAAGTATTTGCTTTGGCTTTGGATCTGGAGTGTCCTGTCCCTGTCCCCCAACCTTCCCCCCCTCCCCAAAGCCTTGTGTATTTGGAGATAGTGGGTAGGCCTGGCTGGGCTAGGAAGTTGCTTGGGGTTTGACCTGGAAAGATTGTGTCAACTTGTTGAGAGGAGAAGGTGTCCAGGGCAGAGCTTTCTGATGTTTGCTATTGATTTGTGGGCCAGGAAGTAAGGAGGGGCACCTGCGCTGGGAGGAAGGGTCCAATTGCTTGAACTAAGGAAAGTAAGGAAGAAGAAACAACGTTACAGCTTCTTCTGGGAAAGCTCTAGTCTTGGCCTGGTCTCCAGATACTCACTTGGCTCCTGCTTCACGTAGCATCTGTGTGCAATGCTGTGAACAGCTCTCCCGCCTCTGCCAGGTGCCTTCACCATCACTGGCTACCCGCTAATGGACTGCATGAGACTTTCTGAAACTGTGAGTTAAAATAACTCTGGAATACTATGCATCTATAAAGTCCAACAGTGTGGAAGGTTTTGCAGGCAAATGGAAGAAACTTGAGAACATCATGTTAGTGAAGTGAGTCAGAAGCAGAAGGTGAAACATCGATTGGTTTCTCTGATATGAGAGACCCAGATCACAACTATCTCATGGAACTTAAAACGAAAAACAAAGTGAACCAGGGGGGCAGGGTGGCGGAGGGAGGGGAGGGAAGGGGGAGGGACAAAAGGAGAGTGGGAAAGTCCTTGTCACCTTGATAAGATATGTAGGTGCACAAAATGTTCAACTTCATTGTGAACCTTAATTTTTTTTGCGCTTATACTCATTAACAAAATGGGAAAAAAACCTCTTTCCTTGCTTAAATTGTGGATGTTGGGTATTTTGTCACAGCAACAAATAACTGAGAATAAGTAATGCCATGGTTTAAAACATTATCAAGGCATGCCTATAACCAGAAAGTCTATAACTTTCTTAGTAATGTTGGCAAGACCACCCAGTATGCAAGCCATGCTCATCTGTTCCCCGTCCCCTTTGATCTCTAAGCATGTTGTGTAAGAAAAGCAATGACAGTTCTCCAAGATGGCTGTTGCACGGCTCTCAGTTTGATTCTTCTTTCGCATACATGATGGAGAATGGACCTATGTGTATTTGTCCGTTGACTTTTTCCTTCAACTCAATTTTATTTTCTGTCTCAATATCCACTGTAGCCTCTGCCAAAGATGTCAATCCAGTCTGTACAAAACAGTCAGCAAGCTGACATAGAGACAGATATGTGACTGGAAGAGCCGTTAATATTTATTTACAGCTTGAAAAAATTCAAAATAGGAAAATTATCACCAGATTTGGAAATGAGAACAGGATGTGAGCAAAGGAAGCTTTTGCAATTCATTTAATTTGCAAATACAGGAAGGCTCGCTTTTCATGCTAGGTGTGTACGATATTCAATGTCATTTTTGGAAAGTGAAGTTCTTTTTCCCCCTAAATCATTCAAAATTAAGATGAAGAAGTTATAAATTATGCATACTCGTTTTCAAGAGAAGAAGCCTTGAGCACAACCTGAGTGTGAGTGGACACCAAGGGGCAGCTGAGGGGGGCCCTCGATTCCCACTAAATAATTTAGATTCACTAATGGAAATCAGACCCACAGATTCCTCAGTGGAGGAGGAGCTCTTCTCTATTACTCAATATTCAGCCAGCTACTCAAGGGCTTTGGAGAACAGTGAAGTATAAGGTAAAAAAAAAAATATTTTAATGGTGTTCATATCCTCTTGGGTGCTTTCTTGGCACGAAGTTCTCAACTTCCTAGCAGCTGTCGCCATTGTGAAAAGACAGGGAGAGAGAGAAAGAAAGAAATCAATATTTAAATCTGAAGACAGCTAGAAAGTTTAAGGAGGAGTGCATGCCAGTGTGAGCTGGTTTGTGTATGTGTTTGGCCTTTCAAACGCCTCTGGTCTTAAAGAGGACAGAAGGTATTCTAAGTAAACAACTCCTCAGGAGTTGTGGAGCCAGGTTTGGTTAGCTCATGACAAAAACACATTTAATTTAAGGAAGAATATTCATGTGAGACTCTTGTCTAGAAATTTCAGTATGAGAATGAACTGTTGCTTAAAGTAATGTGTTTTTCTTTTCTCTCTTTCTTTCAAAACAGGAAGAGAATATTGATTTCCCAGGCTTGGCCACCTTCCCCATCTCCTCTCGCTGTAAGTAATGAGATGAATGGGTATGAGTCTCTAAAAGCACTAAGCAATCTTCAAGAGAGTACCGCTTTATAAATTAAAAAAAGCTTTATTATTATTGGGTAGAAATGTCAGAGACAAAGTTGGAGCTCTTATCAAAGGCTGTTGGTGCCCCGACATTTGCTGTCAGTCCTGAAAAGGTGGCTGTGAAACTCATTGTATCCAATCCTGGTTGGCTTGGGGCCCAGCATACAGTGGGATTTCTGGCCAGTGGCCCCATACAGTGGGACGGCTGGCACCTGGCCCAGGGATTAGACAGCTTTCATTTCTTTGTCTCATTGATATTAGTTACAGAATCTCCCTTTTCATACACAACCCAAACCCATGTTGGGGGGAGGGGTGCAGGCAGAAGCAGACCTTATTGCAAACTCTGAACTCTTATACCCCAGGAGTAAGAAGAAAATGCCCATTTCCAGCTCATTTATGCAACATCTGTATCTATTTCGTTATGCATGCTTAGCAGGAAATGGATAGACTGGTATGGCCTTGAAAGGAAAATTGCTTTAAGATACTGTAAGTTAACCTTGGACAAACAGTGTATTAAGTATGTTTTTTTTTCTTTTTCCCTCTCCTTTAAACTGCTCAAATGAACTAATATATCTCTTCTGAAATTTCATCTCAAAGGACAATTTCATAAACATAATTTGTGGGCATGTTTTCTTCAGTTCCTAGTCATGCCTGTGTGTGTGTGCGTGCATGTGTGCACACAGCCTTTGCAAAAAGGCCATGTGTAATATATCAGGTGCTAATATGCTTCCTCAGATTTCTTCCTTTGTGGTTGTGTATGCAACTGTGTTTGTATTCATGCATCTGGTGTACACTTTACAGAACCCATTTGAAATAATATATCCTAAGAACTGCATTCTGCTCGAATCTTGGAAAATGAAGTTCTGAGTTCCGCAGGGTAAATTTAATCTCAAATAATAACAATCCTGCCTTAATTATTCAGGCTTAGTGGAAAATAAAAGGCATTTCCAAAATGAAACTAAGACTACGAATTACTAAATAGCAACTGATTCAAAAATAAACCAGAGCCCCAACACATCATCACAAAATGACTCAAACTCACATCTCTGCCTGATTCTCCTAAAAAAAAAAGTACCAATAAAAAAAGGAAAACTACCGTAGTACAGGTAGCCTAAATAGAGTACAAGTACGTGACCTTGTTCCTTTTTGTTATGCTGCATGATTGACATTAGTGACGAGTCAATTAATGTCAGGTATGAAATATATACATTTACTGGAAACAGCAGAGAAGAGACAACTAGGATGATAATCTCAGAAAACATGTAGATACCCTGTGAAAAATGATCACCCTCTTCACAAGAGAATTCAACATCCTCTTCCTCAAGGACAGAGCTGTAATAATAATGTCTACCCTTATGGAGTTCATAAGTAATAAACAACAAGATATTTGGAAAAGACTTTGAAATCCTACACTATCTGAAGGGTTGTTCTAGTGCTCGAAGAGGTCAGTAGTTAAGGTGGATTGTGTGCTTGTGAACATTTCCTATCTAAAGGCTTCTAAATTCCATTCTAAGAAGAGCAGGAATCTTAAAGAATTGCTGCTATTACATTTTTAACAAAAGGAAAAGAAGAGTTGATCGAGGGTCCTTGGTAAAGTCAGAAGATGACCTAGCAGAGGGGAAGAATCTTCTTCAGATCAAGGGAAATCCGACTGTGCATTTATAACTCTGTATTCTTAAGACTGCATTTCTTCCAAACAGCAACTCACTGTTTAATAGGCAAACACAGATAGTTGAGAGGAGTGGTGCTTGTGCTCAAGCCACTCTGTGTGGCTGTGTAGCCATCCATGACCCCAGGGTGTGGAAGGAACTTGGCTGCAGAATAGGATTCAGGTAAATGTAGAGGATTCAGGAAGACCTCAGGCCTACAGAAAGGCCTAACAGACCAGTAGGCACGACAAAGCTTTGTGGGCAGAGGCCGCTGTGCTCACCTAGCTAGGATAGCAATGTCCCAAGGGGACTATGAGAAAGCGAAAGCAGTAATAAAGACCACATTTTAGAGGATACTTTTCAAATAAATGTTGCTCAATGCAGTAGCAGTTAAATTCCTAAGTGAAAGATTGATAGGATGCTGGCTGCTTAGTAGAGTTTCTTTTAGGTTGTGCACGTGCACACACACACACACACACACGGACACATTCTCTTAAAACAAGCTGCACTCTAACACTTTACAAAGTAATTTAAAAACAATTTTACAATTTTGAATTCTCACCAGTGTTTAAGCTTACCAATCTTTTAAATTTAACTCCTTAAGGACGCATGCACTAGTAGCTTATTAAGGTTTTAGTTTGTATTTTTTGATGGGGAAATGACATATTTTCATATGATTATTGGCATTTGCCTATTTTCTGAGTGTCTGTGAAGATTGCCTATTTTTCATTGGACAGACTGACTGATTATTGACTTTTATGAGATTTTACAAATCTCAAGTCCCCGTCTTTGATCATAATATTTGTGAACACCGTATTTTGGGAATATATGCATGGTGAAGTATTATTATTTTAACTTATGCCACTGAAAGGCCACATTTTAAAATTTTAACAATATCTAATTTATCAATGTTTTAATAACAGTGTGTGCTTTTTATGTTCTAACTAAGCAATCTTTC
The DNA here is from genome assembly GCA_004027205.1 of Ctenodactylus gundi. NCBI lineage: Eukaryota > Metazoa > Chordata > Mammalia > Rodentia > Ctenodactylidae > Ctenodactylus > Ctenodactylus gundi. The sequence goes on from PVKB01004108.1 coordinate 67,358, forward strand.
CTTATTCCAAGATAATCAAGATTTTTTTTTCAATACTTCTTAGAAGTTATATAGCCTTTGGGTTTGTGTCTAGGTTTATGACATATTTTGAATAAATTTTCTCTGTAGTATCAAAGTGTGTCCCTTTCCATATGGGTGTTCAGTTTGCTCAGTACCATCTGTGCAAATACAATTCTGCCCCCATCAAGATAAATGTTATTGCTTTTGTTAATGATTGTTTTCCTTGTTGATCTATTTCTGTGCATGTACTGTACCACACTCTTGATTATGGTAGCTTTAAAGCAAGACAAAGCAATCAAGTCTTTCAGTCTTCCTTTTTCTTTTAAAAAATCATCTATACTTCTGTGTATGTTTTGGCATCAGACTGGCAATTTCTATAAACTATTCATTCAAATTTATGTTGCATTGCACTGAATCTAAGATAATTATGGAAAAATTTCTACTTTAACAACCTTATATGTTCAAATATATGAGCATAGTTCACCTTTCCCATTTCTTCAGGGGTGTTATAAATTCCCTCAGAAATGTCTGGCATTTTTCAGTGTAAAAAAACCCAAGAACATATTTTGTCAAATTTATGCCTAAATATTTCTCATTTTTGTTTTATATATACATATATATAGTTGCCCAATTTTTCACTGTTATAAAACAGAAATAAAATTGATTTTATAGTGGTAACCTGCATAAAGTTATATATAAGACATAGTAGTATTTACTATTTTTAAAAATAAAGTTAAGGCTGAAAGAATCACTTTCTATGGTCTTGCTATGAAGCTATCATCAAGATTATGGTATAGAACAGGCATAAAAATAGAGACCAACAGGGAAAATGATCAGTTTATAAAAATGATTACTTGTAGAAACTTTTCCATACATCCTGATAATTTTCTATGTACACAGTAGAATCAAAATACATGGTGAATATTGCAATAAAAGAACAATAGAAGGCAATAAAGTACTGTCTTCCTCACTTTCAACACAGTTATATTATCATTCATGCCACTTCCTGAAGCAGTTCTGAGAGGTCTCTTTTCTGAGTGTCTGAGGTGTAATTAAAAATACAGCGACTGCTGCTGCCGGTACCTTCCAAGAGAACACTGCGCATGTCCTCATCTACCTTCTTCACTGGATCTCACACCTGTGAAATCTCTGGCTTGATTTACTCGTTGTCATTGGACAGAATAGAATACTCGACACCTGTAATTTAAAGAGGGAGAGGTTTGTTTCGGCTCACTGACTTTAGGGGATTCAGTCCGGAGGTGGCCAGTTCCAAAGGGGAAAAGGCAATGTATGCACTGTGTACATACAGGAAAGCTATTTTCCTCATGGTGGCCAGAAAACCAAAGGGAAAGCGAAGAGCCGAAGGCAAGAATACACTCTTTCAGCTCATGCCCCAACGACCTACCTCCCACTAGACTCCACTTGCTAGCAGTGCATTTAGGTACCAAACTCATCAATGGGTGAAACAACTGATAAGTGTATTGATTCCATGATCCAATCACCTTCCAAACAAATAAGGCTTTTGAGGATCATTTGAACTTTAAACAATAGCATGGTTCTTCTCCAAAGACAAAAGAGTTATGAAAGCTGAAACTTTTGAATCAATTTCAGGATATCCTGGCAGCCATGACAGTGCAGCTAGAGATACTCATAAAGAGGACTTCCAGAGATGCTTCACAGAGTAGCAAGGGGAATGAAACGAGTGCTTCAGAAGCAACGGGGAGTACTTCAAGAGGGGATGATGGCAATGAGTCTTTCACTCAAATAGAAAATATGTTTTCGTGTGTGTTTTGGTTCACATTTAGTATACACTCCAGTTACCTAAGAATAAAGATAATTATCTGTCTATATTTACCTCCTAAGGACACTAAGGATCCTAATACTAAGGATCGAGCCCAGGGCCTTCTCACTAAGCTATACCCGCAGCACATTTTTATTTTTAATTTTAAGCAAAATGTTGCTGAGTCCTTGGGGTGCCTAAGCTGGGCTCAACCAATTCTTTTTCAGTTCTTTCTGAGGCCATATTTTATTGGCTATTATGATATTCAATAACAGAGGCAAAAGTTGTCTTTCTTACCTTGATCTTAGAAAGGATTCACTTTTTAAATTTTTTAACTAATTAATTATTGATGTGACTGGGGACTGAAACCAGGGCCTTCACACTGAGCTGCGTCCCTAGCTCTTTTTTTACTTTCGATTTTGAGACAGATAATTCAGTAGGTTGCCGGCTGAGCTTGAACGTGTGATCCTGCTGTCTCAGACTTCTCATCTACTATTAAATATTGTGTTGCCTGAAAGCTTCCAAACAAGGATGTTCATTATTCTTTTATATTCTTAAGTGGCTGGGAATTTTTATTACAAATGGGTGTTGACTTTTATGAAATATAGGTCCTATATATATACTTATGTATCTTTTCTTCTACAACACTTATAACATGATGAATTATATTGTTTATTTTTACATGAAAACCAAGCTTTCATTCCTTAGATATTCAATATAATGCACAGTGATATACATTTTAATGAATTACTGGCATTGATTTGATGATATTTGTTAAGGACTTTGGTGCCCATGTTCATGAGCGGCTGTTTCTTGTTCCATGTGATCACATTTTAAGGAGGAGCTTATTTTAGGCCTGACTTCCTGTGGAATTCTGAGTGAGGTTATTGTCCGAGTACTTCTCCACTAAATTGCTTTACAATTTGAAAGTTTGATTTTAAGATTTTATTATTATTTTGTCAAAAAGTCAAGATGTAAAAGTTTAAGCCCAGCTACTTAGAATCAGGGAAGACTGACTGATAGAGTACAGGCATTATTTGGTTGATTCCCAAATACCACCTCTCTCTTAATTTCACTGCCAGTCTGTGTGGCTGAGTGACTAGAGGAGCTGAATTATTTTCAGCTGGAGTTTGGGTCTTTTACTTTACCTTTAAGCCACGTATACCCAAAGATCCTTCAAACCATTCTAAAGAGCCCTGGGTTGCAAATTGAATGTGCACAAACGAACAAACAAACAAACAAAAAAGAAAACTCCTTGATGACCTCAAAGGACAGATTTTACCAACTCATGTTGTTTGTGAGATAAATTTCTGAATCAGTTACGTCATTTTATTTGTATTTTTTGTCTTTTTCTAATAAAAATAAGTCCTTATATATCTAATATAGAAGTAAGTTTTATAATATAGCCATAGCAATAAAAATAAAAGTTTTATCATCTTGGCAATATTTTCGAGAGAGGAAGAGAAATGTATTAACAGGGTTTCTATTAAACTGTGATCTCTTGATGAACTATGTTTGTGCATTCTAGGGATATTGAAGAACTGAGAATGGTAATTAGGAATCTAAATATCCTGCCAGGTCGGCAACCCAGGAGTCAAGGTGAAAAACTTTTCATCATATTTTAGCTTTTGTTAGTTGTGCTGCTATGAACCAAAATACCCATCAACAGACCAGTGGATACACAAACTGTGGTATTTATACACAATGGAATACTATGCCTCTATAAAGTCCAGCAGCGTGGAGGCTTTTACAGGCAAATGGAAGAAGCTTGAGAACACCATGCTTAGTGAAGTGAGTCAGAAGCAGAAGGTGAAACATCGAATGGTCTCTCTGATATGAGAGACCCAGATCAAAACTCTTATTGAACTTAAAACGAAAAACAAAGTGAAACAGAGGGGTAGGGTGGGGGAGGGAGGGAGGGGTGGGGAGGGGGTGGGGGACAAAAGGAGAGTGGGAAAGTCCTCCTCACCTTGACAAGATACATAGGTGCACAAAATGCTCAAATTCATTGTAAACCTTAAATTTCGCACTTATACATATCAATAAAATGGGGGGGGGGACTTTTCATCAGGTTTCTTCACATTTTTAAACTTCACGCTGATCACCTTTCTCTTTGTATTTGTCATTGTTAAGTCTGTGCCCTCATTTTCTGAATGTCCTTAGGACACGTCATAATTTCTGTGATTTCAAATCACCTCGCATTAGTTAGAGCCTGGGAACACTCACACACGGGGTTCATTAATTACCCCTGCAGAGAGTCCCGGTAGAGAGGGAGCACCAGTTAGCTGACCTGCTGGTAGGAGCTTTGGGGGGTGGGGGACAGCACGTGCTAAAGGCCAAGTGTGGCGACAGTTATTCTTCCCAAGACACCTTGGAGAAGACATGTGGTAGGTGGGAGACTTCTGTACCCCCTACTGAGACCTGCGACTGAGACCGCCATGGCGGCCTCTGCCCTCTTGCAGTCAATTTCATACCGCAGAGAGAACTTGTTACACCAGAGTCCGATTCTGTCACAGTTCAATGTCATGTGGCATGCACACACTGTGACCGGTTACTGTCCTTACTACCCCATGTCCCTTTAGAAAGTTCCCCTCCCGACCCGGCTGGCTTACCTTTCTTCTAAGGTCAGACCTCAGAGCCTTTGCATTCGCAGCTTCCTTCGCCTGGAGACTCTTCCAAACGACTGGCCAACTCCTTCAACTCTATATCCTGGGGGCGGTGCATAGTGAGAGTACTGAGGATTGAGACCAGGGCCTTTACATTGAGCTATATCCAGCCCTTTTAACTATTTTTCTTTTTAAATTTTGAGACAGAGTGTCATTAAATTGTTAAATTGTCCAGGCTGGGCTTGAGTTTGTAATCCTTCTGCCTCCCGGAGTGCTGGAATAACAACCCTGTGCTTCCAGCAGGAGCCTAGTCCTAGTCCTCCGTCAACTCTTTCCATTCTTTATTTAAATTTCCCTTCAAAGTCATTATTATCGTCCTTCCTTGTCTTTTTTGTTTTTCTCCAAGGCATTTATCATGCTTTTCCCCCCAAATTTAGTTAGTTAAAAAGAAAAGAATGTCCGTCATCGGAGAGGCAGGATTTCCTTCTTTCTCTCTGGCTCTGCTCCCTTAAAAACTTGCAGGTTTAAGCAATATTAATCACGTGAACGTAGTGACGTAAGATCTCGAGTACCTCGCCTGTGGCCATGCCCCAAGATGGAGTTTGGAGCTGCGGTTGAACCTTTCCAGGTGTATTGCATGTGTGATTTCATCCTTGGTAAAAAAAACACCGAGTTAAATTGAATTACATCTAACTTCATTTTCAATGATTTTTATTTATTTTTTTCTAAAAACCTCTCTTTTTTATTGAAAGGCCCAAGCTAAACAAACTACAGGCTTCAGGCCCTTAGAAAAGTTAATAGGCCCGAGTTTCAGTTTATACCCCGTGTGGTGGGCCTTGTAAACTCACCTGATTCTCAAAAAGTCATGATTGGTTCCCGCCAGCTGTAACGAATACCCCACGGATTCCCAACGGTCAGTTTTGTTACCCTGAATGCTTTGTGATCATAATTGGTACTTGTGATCGCGCGCTACACCTGCGTCATGCTCGCTGTAACCACCCCTTCCCCTACCCCATAATAACCCTGCTTAGCAACAGCACACGGCTCTGGGCACGGATCCACTGTGTTGGTGCAGTCTGAGAACCCAGGCTTAGGCCCGCCCGAGCTTAAGCCATAATTAAAGCTCCTAGTTCTAGCCCTTCCTGTGTATTTTTAAAATACAGTGGTATATAGAGTTCAACAGGGATCTTTAGTAACCATGCCTTGAAATAAATGATTCTTTTTTTTTGGGGGGGGGTGCCCTGATTCTAAGGGGATGTTTAGCAGTGTCCTTGTCCTCCAGGGCGAGTCACCAGATGCCAGCCACCTTCTCTAATGTTTCTGCACAGTTGAAAAATATTCCTAGGTCTCACCAAGAGTCTCTTGGAGGGCAAAACCTGCTACCGGTGGAGATACACTGATAAGTTGCTCCACATATACCTGTTTGGATAAAACAGAAAGTTGTGTTTTTGATATAGCCCATGCCATTGAGTAGAAATCATAAGAATCTCATTTTTTTTGACTTTATGCCCCCTATCACCAGACATTTTTCACCTAACTGGTAGCCACATGTTACTGCAGTAGCTATTAGAAAACAAACAAACAAACAAAAACCGCTAGCCTTTTATTTCATGGTCTTGGAATTCTGTTCTACAAATGACAGCATGTGTTGAGATATCTACCAGTAAAGCGTCTGGAAGAAATACTTATAAAAATGGTAATGTGTAATGTTTCACGATTTATATGGCTGAAATTTGATTAAAAGAGCTTACTTACTTCGTGGGGGAAATGGAATTACGAAAGAAAACAGCTGACCTGAAGTCTGCATCTGGAAGGAAAGACAGTTCCTTATTGGTTTAGTGCATTCTGAAGGAGGTTTGTGTATGGGGAGGTAGGTTAGAAGGCTGGGCTAGTGCTGAAGAAAAGACTTTCTGGTGCTTCTGTTTTAGAAATGATTGAGTCATCGATTAGAAGCTCCACCTTCAGAGCCACCTCTTTGTCCCCAGTTGTGCCTTGCTTATGGAATATTTATTCAGAAATCACTCAATACAAGAGCCAGGAATTCCTAAAAAAACACTTGCTGCAAAATAATACTTCTGATTTTGAGGCTTAGGACTCTAAAAATGCAGATTTTTAAGAGTTATTTTAAGTGCTTAATAAATACTTGTCTGACTGAATTGAAAAGAAATTGTTTCCTGCCTAATCGTGTCCTGTCTTCTAGACCAAGCTAAATTTCCAAATGACCCCTGATCCTTTTGTTTATCTGTGAGGATGGAAAGGGCAGAAAGCTTGTGAGCCAGAAATCCCTCCTCAGGAAGACTGGCAAGAGGGTAAACTAGCTGCTGGAGTGACTACCAGCCAACCTCTACTTTGTTATGATCCCATCTGCATGCTAACCAACAGCCTTTCCAGTGCCACCATGATACCAACTGCTATGACATTGTCTGGAAAGAGCCATGCCAGGAGCAGAAAGAGGTGGCACCCATCCTTCTTGAGAAGACATAACTCTTCCTGTCTTTCATTTGCCTGTTATACACTCAACTATTTTACCCTGTATCTATGACCTCTGACCCCCAGTAGGATGAGACGTGGGTTTGGGAGTTTTTCTTCCATTTCTACTCTTAGCCAACCATCACAATCTCCTTAGGCTGGAGATTGGCACAGGCCTGTGATCCCAGCACTCTTAGAGGCAGAGGAGTGGAAATTGTAAGGTCAAGCCAGCCTGGGCAACCTGGCACCTTAGCTAGACCCTATCTCGAAAATCAAAATCAAAATCGGCTGGGATGTAGCTCAGTGTGAAGCCTGGATCTCCAGGACCACAAAGAGAAAAAAAAAAAAATTTTTTTTAAGTTTTTTACTGCTCAGTCTGTGCTTGGAGATTTTAATTGGTTCCACAATTTCAAGAAAGAAAAAAAAATAGTTTTGGGTCAGAAATTGGTAACCATGGACTTTAGCACACCAAGGAGCTGAAAGACGGTTCAAGCCTTGGAGAGAACTGGGACGTGGAGGTCGTCTCAGAATTTACGTTTTGAAGGTGTTCAGGTAAGGTGGCATTATGCTTAATCATTTTACATAATAACTTTGTCTCATTTATACCGTAAATATTCCTGTGTGAGACTCAGACAACCCTAGTCGCGTCGCGTTCACGCCTCTCCTCCCCTGAATCAGAGGCCAGCTCCAGAGAGTCCCTAAGTCAAGCGTCTGCTTTTTGCAAACCTCTGACTTTGAGCTACAAGGATTAAGCCTCCAAACTCTTGTAAAGCATGGCACTGAAAGGTCAGTAGCTGCACCAAAAAAGAAAGAAAGAAAGCCCAAAAGGGGAGGAGGAAGCCCCCTAAAGGGAGGTAGCACTTAACTGGGAACGTTCAGGCATCTGTCACTCTTTGTGACAATCCAGAAAAAGTAGCTCACAGGCTTTCTGACTGCAGGTGGGCCGGGACTGACAGCTGCAGTTAACCAACGGGGGCGGGGAGAGGGGAGCGGCGGCTTCTGGAAGCTGTCTGCCTTCTTCGTCGCGGATATCATTTTTTAAAAATTGCACGAGGTCAAAGCTGTGGCCCCTAATGCCATCCGGGGCCCACTGAGGCCGCTTTACTGGACAAACCGGGGCGTGCGCCCAGCGACGAGGAGGTCGCCCAAGGAGTTGGGCGCTGGGTGTCGGCTAGGAACCCGCGGATCTCGCGTCCCCTGGCCTCCTGCTTCCAACCCCTCGGCTTGCTCTGCAGGGAGAGACTGCCCCTGGAGTCTCCTGCCTTTAACAGGCTCCCCAATCAGCTCTCGGGGGCAGGGCGCTCCCCCTCCTCCCTCACCCAGCCGGGGTCCTCCCCTCAGCCCTCCCACTCCCTCTTTCCCTTCCGTCCCCTCCCTTGCCAGGGCGTCATAGAGTCAAAGGCAGGATCAGGCTCCCCGCCTTCCAGTCCAAAAATCCCGCCAAGGGAGCCCCGCTGCAGGGCAGATCCAAAGTGCGGAGAGGTGCAGGGGGAAAAACCCTAAACACGGGAAAGCAGTGAGTCATCCGTCCAGAAGCGGGGCGAGCAGCGTCCGCCGGGCAGGAGCAGCCGCCAGCCGTACCTGCGCCGGGCAGAGCGACCCTGCGCCCGTGCCACAAAGGCCGCCCGAGCGCCCGCAGGACCTTTGCAACTCCAAGTAAGTGGCGGGACTTCTCCCTCCGAGCAGCCCCGATCCGGCTGGCCGCGACCCTGGAGGGTGTTGGTGGTGAAAGAGGGGGGGAGGCTGCTTGGTGCCTGCGGCTGGGCAGGACCGTTTGCAAAACGGACTTGCTCCGGAGGCCCACTGAGGCGGGACTCCGGAGAGGCCGGGCAGGCCGGGCAGGGTGCACTCGGAGGAGTGGAGAGAAAGTGGCTGGCTCGGGTGCGGCGTGCGAGCGCGTGGACGGCGTCCAGCTACCTGCCGGAGCCCGCCGTGATGGAGCCCGCCGTGATGCTCTTTGTAAAGCCTGAGCCTCGGTAGGTGTGTCTGCGGCTGGGTGCAGAACACGGGAGTAGGAGGCCGGCCTGCCCCTCGCCCGGTTACCCCAGGGCTTCGCGGGCTCTTCTGTAGGTGGAGGGGCGGGGGGGGGGGGTGCGCTCCTCCGGCCCCTGCTGACGCGCCACGTCCTGCGTAACGGTCCAGGGATGCTTCTGGACCTGGCTCGGTCCGGAGTTTCTAAGACCCACCTCGAATCCATCCCAGGGAGCCTTAGAACGCAGGCTCAACAACTAACTGCCCTCCCCTGGGTGGCTTGAACTTTAAATTTCACCCACCTAAGCCTGAGTGAGACATGCTTCTTACTAATTTGCCAGATACTGAGATTTCTTGAGTTGACGTTTCTGATAGGTTAAAGAAGTGTTCAACTCCTTTCTCGCCTGAATGATGGAAGCACACAACAATCCCCCTCCTGGACACAGGATTGTTAACGCTCTATTGTTAACTCACCCGTGTTTGGTAGGTGGAGGGACAAGTGAGGAAATAGGAGCCGGTGGGTGGGCCGTGGGAGGAGGGAACCGAGGAACCAGATACCAAACTTCTAGTCTCTTAGCTCCATGGGCGCTGTGTGTGTGTGTGTGCGTGCGTGCGTGTGTGTGTGTGTGTGTGTGTGTGTGCGTGTGCGTGCGTGCGTGCGTGTGTGTGTGTGTGTGTGTGTGTGGCGTGACGGTTGGAGGGATGGGCCTGGGAGGAGATTCAGGAGCCACCAGGAGAAGCTTTTGCACTCACAGGCGTAATGGAGCGATTTCCTGACCCCGGCCCAATGTGAAATTAATGAAGCAGCCAGGCCCCTGTGTAGCCCTTCGATCATCTGGGAATGAATTGATTTGTAGGAATATTAAAAGGTAACGGGCCTGAAATGAAAGGAAAGTCAGCCAACACAAAATGGAAAATAAGTTATCTCAGAGTGGCATCATTTGTACTTTCTTATTAAAATTATTTATAATTTTAAAAATACTCTCATGCCATTTTTTTTTTCATTCTGTAAGAAACTTTTGTGCTTTGGTTTTTTTTTTCCCCCATTGTACTTTATATCTTTAGAAGATGGTCTTTCTTCTACTGGCTATGGACTGCCTTCCTGACATTTTTTTTTCTTGCATTCAATGAGCAGCCTGTATCAGGAACGCCCTAAGCTGTACAAAGCCCCACTGGGTGCTGGATTCCAGCCCGTGGACCGTGTGTTTGTACATGATGTGGGTATAGGCGGAAGAAGGAGAGAGATGAAGCTCCTGGTAACATATGACTTTTTAAATTAACTGACTCTCAAATGAGGTAGGATAGGGAATAAAAATAATGAAGTATATTTGACTATGCATGAAATAATGTACTTTTTGTATTGTGCTTTTCTGTTTTCCTGGGCTTCTTCCTAAGGATATTTGGAATAATAAAGTAATCTATGCAAAGTTTTATTTGTTGAATTAATGGAATGTTTCCACCTATCTTAGTTCATTTCCATACATAGCCTTATGTGGCAAGAAGTACATTTTTCTTTTTCCCAATGCATTTTTTTTTTAATCTAGCAAAGCCAATGGCCTGGTTTGAATTTTCACTCAACCTGATCATTGAAAATAACATGAGAGAAATAAGATCCCCACTTAAATCACTTTTGTCAGTTAAATCAATCTTAGAAATTAGATATTGGAGGTATGGATGTTTTATTTCCCTTCGAAGGTATTATTTTTTCTCATTTAGATGTCATTCCATGTGAATTCTGATCAGACTCCTGCTTGCGCTGAGCACATTTTACTACTACACCAACTTTTTTTCTAAGAGATGAAGTTAGTTGGTATGTTAAGCCTGGTGTGTGTTTGTTGATGGTAGACTGAGGACCGGAAGTCAGAACTGAGGATATGAACTACATGTCTCCAAACACTGCTAGTCCTTACTAGGGTAGCATGATGTCAGGGGAGCTCCTATGGGTAACGCATCATCACCGACAGCCCAGTGTGACGCGGGGCGCAGCTCGCCCACTTGGAGGCCTGTTTCACTGGAGGGCCTCCGGCTGAGTGAGAGCCTTCAGCTGTCTTTCTTCTATGTTTTGTTAGGATTTCTAGGGTGTTCTAGAAGGGTAAAAAACGCTTTCTCCTCTGGCTGCTATTCCAATGATTAAATGGAAGAGTTTGTTGTTCTGCCCACATAGGCCATGCCATTGCTCTTGAGGCAGAAGCAACGTGATATTTGGATATGGACTTTCTTTCTGAGCTGAGCCTACTTTTTATTCCATGTAGAGTCAATTGGCTTGAGTGGAATTTGGGTCATGGCCCCACCTGGGGAAGCTGTTCTCCATTCCTGATGTTCCTGGCCAGCTCATGTATCCATCTCCTGGGTCATATCACCATCCACTTCAAGCTAGTAGCATGGTTTTTCAACTATGGTGTCAGTACAATAAAGATTATAAAATATACCAAGTCCTTTGGTAAGAACTTGAGGTTTAACAGGTTTCTATGATAAAGCATTATCAGGGGGAATTATAATTATGATAGCATTGTGGATTTGATTACGGAACCCATACTCACTATCAAACCCTATGGTTTAAGGATAGACATGAAATATGAAAAGTTGGGTATGTTTGAGCCATTCTGAGAAATAATTCTTGTGTTCTTCATTTTCGGAGACACTTCTCAGTAGTTAAAGTGACTTTTCAAATAAAAAAATCATAATGAGATTCCTAAAAGCATCAGTTCTTAGATTCTTAAACTTTATACATAGTGTAATGGAAACAATAAGAATCTATTGATCTATTGTATTCACTTTGAAAGAAATGAATCGTAGTAATTAACAGTTGGGCTCCTGCTTCTAAGAACTACTCTTAGCGAACAGAATATTCTTCAAGGACACATAGCACGTTGTTTCTAACCTTTGGCTTTTTTTTTTTTTTTTTTTTTTTTGATCCTGAGATTGAATCTAGGACCTTCACACTGAGCTAGATGCTTAACCCATTTCAATTTTTAATTTTGAGATAGGGTCTCACCAAATTGCTAATGCCTTTTCCAATTCCTTGCTCATATTTTTGGTGGTACGCATCCCATGGTGTATGTGTCAATCAGGAATATCTGCCTCCGTCTTGGAATTCAGGAAATGTTAGATGTTACCAGTCAATGTTTTGACGTTTCTCTGCCCTGGCCCATTCTAGTTTGTTGAACCTATGTTGAGTACCTGATACTTTGTGGACAATGTATCGTATTTACGGAATACAACCTAACTTCCTTACTTTAGAACATCAGTTTTATAATAAACTTTCTGTGTTTAGGAAGTGCTGCTCAAATCCCTTCTTGGAAGTATATTTAAAAGAAATCTCACTCAATGGAAGCCCATTATTCCCTCAACGATACCTAGAAAGAAAGAAGTTTTTAAAATTATAGGTCATTTCATCCATCTAAGTGGTTTTGCATTCCATCCCTTTCTATATTCTACATGGCAACACTGTGCACCCGTGTCACCATGTCATGATTTCGTGTACCTACTTTGACATGCTACTATCTTATGTTGTGTCCAAATTCCTTGGCTATTCCTTATCTCATCTCTTGTCCTCAACTTCTATACAGGGACATTTATTTTTAAATATCCCCTTCCTCCAACAAATACCCTCATACCACCACAACTATTCTTTAAGCTTCAAACCTAACTTTTATTAGGGGAAACTCTCCAATCTCTTTGTTTTCTCCAATGAATTCTAGATTCACATTTATATGTATCTATATTCTTTTCCTAATGATTACTGAAGGGAATTGTTTGGGTCCAAAATCTTGTTTGAGAGAAAAGATGTAAGTAAACAACTTATTTCATTTTATTTTCATTAACGCCTTGTTTAGATTTTGACTACTTTGTTATATGTATATAGTATAACAGAGAAAACCAAAGATCAATAAATACACTGTTAAATAGCTTATGATCTACTTAGTGTGTCTTCAAGAAGATTAAAACAAAAAGAAAGAAATACTGTATTTTATTAAAAAGGAGACAAACCAACTTCATGAAAAGCTAAATGGTTCTAAATACTTATTTTGCACGCATCAGTGTGTTTGTGTTGCCTTAATGGTGCCTTTTCTGAAAGAAAAATTCAACTCTCAATTTCGTGATTTTCATATTTTACACTTGTCACATAATGGAGCAAAAAAAAAAGTAACATAAAAATTCAGCCTGAATGTATTTTCCATAAATATAATTTTAAAGGCATGACACACTCACCTTAATGTCCCTTTTAGGAAAATTTATGTAAGCCAAGAGATGACTACCCTTTGGTGAAAACATGTACGTGCAGGGAAAGAAAGCAAATCCTTCTACGCTGGCGGTGGGATTTGGATGAACCTGTGAGTCAGTTAGAAAGGAGGGGCACCAGAGGGCTTCCGCAAAGCTTCTGTGAGTGGGCTCCCCTCCTTTCCATAAGCCTGTTCATCTTCCTTCCCAGCAACTCTTCTGAAGAGTTGCATTAGACGAGAACATAGTTTCCACGATGACTCCATAAGCCCTAGCTGCACCATTCCTGCCATCCACCCTTGAAAGCAGTGCTACTCTCATTCATCTTAGGAACTCTAGAGTATTTGGCAGAGGACCAATGAAGATGCTGGTAGATGGCTGGCAAATGAATGGAAAGAGAAACAGATGACCCTGAATGTCGTTCATTCTCTTCAGCCACTGAGATGTGATCCTCTCTGGTGAGCATCTTTTATACCCAGTCCCCTTACTGAATACCACCGGGTGCCACTTTCTCATCAGTACCCCCGTGCCCTCTTTCTCTCCCTCACACCACTACAGGAGCCTTCACTACCTCTATTCTTCATTATGAGCGTCACAGCTACATCCAGTATACAGAGGAAAACCTCCCTCTTCTGTCACAACTATATTATTCAAAGCAACAAGACTGATCCCTTGAAGCATTATTTTCATCATATCCGCAATGTAGCTCTAAAGTCTTTGATTCCCAGAATTTTCCAAACTCATGTCCTCATCATATGTCCACAGCCCACTCTACTTGGAGACTAATTAGAATTTTAAAAAACATTGATGCCAGGAATGGTGGCCCAGGCCTGTAATCCAAGTACAGTTGTTACAGAGGCAAGAGGATCACCAGTTCAGGGCCAGCCTGGGCAACTTAGCAGCTTAGTGAGACCTGATCTTGAAATTAAAAAATCAAACAAAACAAAAAAGGCTGAAGATGCAGCTCAATGTGAAGGCCCTGGGCTCAATCTTTAGTACCACAAAACTAAACAAAATAAAAATAAAAACAAAACAAAACACACTGATAAAGAAACTTAGTTTTAGAGAAGGTAAAGTGGCCCCATTCAATGACATAGGGGCCATAGAGTCTTCAAGTTCCTACTCTGGGTATTTCTTTTTCCCTCCTCTGTTAGATAATACTATTTTTTCTCTTTGATAATAAACTGATTGTGTCTCCCACTTGCCTCTCACATCAAACCTAAAGTTGATGTGTGTGTAATAAGAAACCAAATAACCTAGAGCAATGTTCCTCTGTATAAAAGGCTGATCAGATTAATGGAGTTGTGTCTCAGCATCCAGATGCCCAGGGCCTGTCTTCATGGTTGTGCATGAAATCAAGGAACCTGGGTATATGGTAGAAAAATTGGAACCAGCTAATGCATTAGAAATCTTAGCCATAATCGTCGGATATATGTGTGCAGCAATTTCAAGGAAATTGAGGTACAAACCATTATACATTGGTCTAGCTGTGTGACCATGAGCAAAGGGTGGGCTTTCTCACCTCAATTTCATTATCTCTATGTGGGGAGCACTGGTGCTCATTCTCTAGGATTGACACATGACGATTAAGATGACTAATAGGAAGACTTCCCTGTTTCTCGAAAGTCTGACCCATCCATCCTCCCAGGTTCTTCTCTTGCTTCTCTCTAAACGCAGATGGAAAACTCTGTTGTTCAGGGAAGAAATGCACGGAGCCCAGGAACGGGCCCAGAATCCTGGGAGGAGAAGGTCTTGTCACGTAAAGTCTCCAAAGCAGATTGTTTGGTCTTGACCTTTCCCACACTGCTAGAGAACATTTTGCATTCAGGGGACTCACAGTCCAAGGTAGAGCAACTTTGTGGTGACATTGGCAGTATCTATAGCCCCATCCAGTCTTCTCTGACCCCTGCCGCTGGAGGATTCTGGCTGAAAAAGGAAGTCCCACTGTGCATTCAGAAATCAGCATTTCAGCACGCTTTTGCCTGTTATTCAGGAGACATTGCTGTGTGTGCCCCCGAGTCTTCTGGAAATGGAGGGGTTTTAGCTCTAAGTGATGTTTCTGCTTTTCTTACCCACCAGGTTGGTGGTAAAGG
>PVKB01004108.1:82597-159432 GCA_004027205.1 Ctenodactylus gundi
AAAAAAAACTCACAAAAGTGAGAAGCAAATCCTAAATAAAGCTAATGCAATCATGACTTCTTTTACCAAATACTATTTTTCAGTTCCTTCTCAAGCATCTTAAAGATACATACCAACATTTTCGGTTGGTTGTTCTTAACTAATTGAAATTAACTCGTGTGGTCTTTACGTTTGTCCAGCTGCACCTGTTTACACAGTGACTGTGCTTCTCTGGCTTTCAGTTGTACGCCAGTCACCTGGGGAATCTTGTCAAAATGCATAATATTCTGACTGAGCAGGTCTCCAGGGATTCTAGGAGTCTGCATTTTCATCAGGCTCTGGGTGACAGCAGTGTTGTTGATGTGGGGACCTCACATTGAGCAATAAGCCATCGAGTCTAAGCCAACAAACTTGAGGGAACGAGGAGGTATCAGAATTCTCCACTCTCGTGATTATCCATGAAGGTCATTGGTAGCAACGCTTCTTGTTGCTTGCAGAAGCTACTTTACAGTTCATGTTCAGTACAGAGCTTACAGTTCCTACATGTAATACTGTGGTGGGGGTTTACCTTTACCACCAACCTGTCAGGTAACAGAAACATCGGCATTGTTTCCAACTTAGAGCTAAAACCCCTTCATCTCCAGAAGACTTGGGGGCACACTCAACAGTGTCTTCCGAATGACAGGTGAAACCGGGCTGAAAGGCTGATTTCTGGATTCACAATGGGACTTCCTTTTTCAGCCAGAATCCTCCAGCGGCAGGGGTCAGAGAAGACTGGATGGGGAAATAGATCCGGCGAATGTCACCACGAAGTTGCTGCTTATGTTTTTTTCATGTGCAAGTATCGTTTATGAAAGGAAGTTGCAAATATTCCCTGATTTAGTTTTGGTTTGGCTGAAACCCCCAAATTGTGCTGGACTCCTGGTGCAAGAGTCCCTACCATTTCTTTTGTTGAGGTCTGTGTCTAGACAGGATGCAAGGAACCCAAAAGTTGCTTTCTTAATTTGCCTTAAAAGCTAGTGAAAAATATTTAAGAAGTTTTGTTCTGCACATCAAAAGGATATGGCAATAGGTTTTCTTAGCGATTTTTTTTTCTTCTGGGCTTCAGTATCTATTACTCCGTTCAACGGTCCCCTTCATGCGTAATGAAAAAGAGCAGATCTCATCCATTTGTGTGATTTCCTAGAAGACATCTGGCTCCCCAGAGAGAGCCAGAGTTTTTTGGTTCAGATTCCAGATTTGACTCATAGGAAACATAATTTGATAGCAATCTTGTGTAACAGAGAAAATCTTCCTTCAGGCTAAACCACATGGAACCCATACAAAACTGGGAGAAAAGTTTCTATTGTGGCTTTTATATTTGCTGAGAATATTGACTTTTCAAGACCTAACTATAGGCTCATCAGCTCCAACAGCACAATCTTCTCTAGATTTTAACATAGGGTGACCTTCATAAAGTCATCAGAGTACATGCAGTGAATATCTGTCAGCTGTCAGCTGACCAGGTGAGGTATCTGTGGTGAGCCAGAATTCAGATGTTTGGTGTAAAAACTTTTCTGCATCTTTGAAGAACCAGATTTTAGTGGTCAGTTTAGATCTTCAAAAAAATATTTGCCACAACCTGATTGCTTTCTGTGTGCAATTTCCTTAGAAGGGCCTCAAAGGAGGAAACCTGAAACTTGTGTACAAAAGAAAGGTAATTTATTAGTTTCTGTTTAACAAGTGCACGTGCTTAAAGATTACAACAGTAAAATAAAGGCTTCCTCCCTGTTCTCCTTTACTATTTACAATATACTTTTCATTTGTGAATAATGTCTTTGGGAATATGCAAAATCGCAGGCAGAGCTCAATGCTTGTCAAAATTATGAATAGGTTGATTAATGTCAGCCATACGAAAATAATGAAAGACTTTTTTCATTATTATGTTTATCAGAAAAATATACCCACATATGAGAAATATAATATTTTTCCATGCTCGAAAAAATATGTGTTCATAGTATAAGGTATAAGAATTTTATGAAAAAATATAATTCTCAAAATAAATGCCAGTACTAACACTATGATATACTTTCACAGGTTTTTTTATTCCTGGTATTACTTTAAAAATAGTTTCATGTGTAATTGTTTTTTCTTCATTTCTATCAACATCATACTCTATGCATGCTACATTTTTAACAGCTATTAACACATCTACCAAATGCATTTTTCTACCAAATGAACCAATTAAGATGGAAATTCAATTTATTTAGGTTCATATGGGTAGATTAGAATCACAAAAAATACTGCTTAGTAATATCATGGATTGTTACTAAAAAGCTAGAAGTAGGAAAATGCATATGCAAATAAACAGATGTCCCATGCCTCAAGAAGAAAAAAATTCTTTGTCCCGGCGAAGGATGTCTTGTTTAGATGGGATCAGATAATCTACAAGAATTGGCCTGGGGCAATTAAAGGTCAAGCTGTGTAAACACTATCTTCCATTCTTACACTGGAGGAAATGTCCACACATCTAGGGGAAAAAGTCTCCCCAGGGAAGACACAGCTGTTGGTCCACTGAGGTACTATGTAACTCCTCAGGTAGTCCCAGGAGTCTGGGAAACTTCTGAGCTGCTCTGGGGCTCAGGGAGTGGGTCTAACACACTGCAGCAGGTGGGTAAGCTGCAGGGCCAACGAACGTCTTTGATGCACGTCGCTCTGGGTCTTGGCACCCTTCTGGGAATTATTTATTTGCTCTGTTATTATTTGGGATGACTAGTGTACAATTGGCTCTAGTTGAAAGTCAGATCAAATTTGGGTTTGACAATCACATTGTTGATCACAGGGAAGGGGTGAAAGTCAAAACGCCTTTATTGTCTATGCCAGTACCAGGATTTTCATCAACTTTAGCCTGGAGTGGTTTTTAGCCTTTTTAAAGAGTGGTTGGAGTCCAGTGGTGACAGAGTCAGAGTGTTTGCCTTCTGATATATGATATCTGGGGATCTGAAGATGTACTTCAAGGCTGCCATAAACGAATTGGGTTTTAAGAAGCAGATCAAAAGCAATTTAGCAGGACTAAGTGGGCGGATGAGGATTTCTCCCAAGTTTTCTCTGAACACATCCACATTTCCTGAATGTGGGCTAACTGCGTCTTTCTAAAAGCTCACCCAAGTGATATTCTCTTGCCAGAGGTTAAACGAGAGCTATTAACTTCAAAGGTAAGAAAATAAGAAGACAAAGGAAATAAAAGTGGACTTAAACATGACTCCAGGGCAAATATCTAAGAGTAGAAGAAAGTAGAAGCTGTCCGCTTGGACAGAGGCAGTTAGGACTTCACAGAAAGAAAATTGTGTGAGCTGGTTCAGAGTGTACCTTCACCAGGATGGGCAATCAGGCACATGTCCTCTGGTCTTTTGGGCCCTGCTGGCTCTGGGGAGTTTCTCAGGGGTGGATCTACCTAGCTGGCTTTCTGAATACTCTGAGCCTCTTGCCTCCAGATACCTCTTGCCATAATGATCTCATGAAGTCAATCCAGCTTTGTGGTACAGCCCTGAGCACCCAGAGGGAGTGTTTGAAGACAAAGGAATATCAGCTATTGCTAGGAATTGTTTTTGCCTCATGCGGAATCAGGGAAGTTGTGGGCTCAGGGCTCCAAGTTGAATACGCTGGTCCCTGAAGCCCAGCTCTTCCCAAAAGCTGCCCTCTGCCTACCTCATTATAACCACCCAGAGAGGATCCAGAAAGGTCACAAAGTGTGTGTGTGTGTGTGTGTGTGTGTGTGTGTGTGTGTGTTGGGGGGTTGTGGGGGGATGCGTCTAGAGGTTCCTTTCTTCACAGCAGGGTCCCTTCAGTGCAAGGCCCAGCTACACTCTGGCTTGTGAGCTTTCTGGGTTGATTATCTGACTTCAGTGCTGTTTACCAGCTGTGGTGCTTGTTAAGCATCCCGCTTCAATTCAAGAAAAATGTAGACCTGGGCATTTCCACTTAGCAGTCTAATGCAGTTTTGGATCACAAACATTTCTTCTTTGTCTTGTTTCCATCTCAAATGGATTCCTGTCATATTGGATATCCAGGTCCGTCCCAAAATGTAACCTATTTCATCATTTTCATGTATTACATCTCAAGCCACAAAAATTAAAAAGAAATACAGAGCAGTAGGAAGAGTGACTTCTCTCTTTTTTCTTCAGGATTGGTGATGAAACCTAGGACCTTCACCTGGGCTACTTTCTTAGCCCTTATTTTTATTTTTCTTATTATATGTTTATTTATTTTAAGACATGGTTTCACTAAGTCATTAATTTGCCCAGGCTGGGCTCAAACTTGTGAATCTCTTGC
This sequence comes from Ctenodactylus gundi, assembly GCA_004027205.1. Lineage (NCBI taxonomy): Eukaryota > Metazoa > Chordata > Mammalia > Rodentia > Ctenodactylidae > Ctenodactylus > Ctenodactylus gundi. The sequence goes on from PVKB01004108.1 coordinate 86,888, forward strand.
CTCTGTCTCTGAGAATGCTGGGATTCCTGGTCTGCGTCTCTAGGCGTGATCTTACGATGATCTTAGTGTTGCTTTATAGCAAAGGGGATGGGAGAGGCTGTTTTTCTCAGACAGGGATGTATTTCCTAGCTCTTATCATTTGGCCTGGGATTGCTCTTGGTGGCACTTAAGAAAATCAATCCTTTGTTCTTTGAGAAGGCTATGATGAGATTGGAGAATCTTTTAGACCTGAAGAGAGAACATGACTCCAAATTGAAAGACTAGGGAAGCATAGTCCATATAGGAAGACTTCCTGCAACCAGAAACAAAACTGGCCTACCAGGCCCAACTGTAGAAGCTGTATGTTTGGCTTATGAGACGGATGTGACTTTTGCTAAGAAGGTGAAGGAAAAGCCCAGTAATAATCATCATGTGCCTTTAAGGTATATACTAGAAAGAGGAACCATATAAATATTATCTGGCTTTATAAAAAGCATATCTGTAGGCCTTATATCCACAAGACCACATCTAACAGGTACTACTTGCATTCAGATACTTCTATATTAAATAAATCCAGGTGCTAAATCATTGTAAGGTTTTTTTTTTGTATTTTTTCTTAGTATGCATATGTGATATAAAATGGTTACATTAAACTTGAGAAGTTTGTACATGCATATTTTGCAACAACTTAATATTTCTTTCTTGTCCCCTTTGTGCCCTCCCACCTCCTTAGTCTTTTATATTTAAGGGAAGCTTGCTTTATTGATTCCAGGTTCCAGTGGCCATGTATCTTTTCACTAAAAATAATTATTTCTACTATGCTTCTAGCAAATGGTGGCCACTTCTTCTCCTATATCACTGCCTCGACTGGAATATAGTAGGTGCTCCATGCATGTCAGTTGTTCGATAACCTTTTACTTCATTTTTATCTCTCCCTTTCCTCATTGGAAAGATGAAATCACTGAATGGCTGCCTTAGCCAAAAACGATGGAGCGAGAAGTCAGTTCCTGACCTCTCTAGATTGGTTTTTCTCCTTTCCTCTGTCTTTGTAGAAGACCATCAATGCTCAATGCTCAGGTACTAAGAGCCCAGCCTCCTGCTATTATATGGGAGCACATCATGTGACCTGCTTCACGCCACCCATGGTCATCCCACTCCGGGCTCCCTTGATGTGCTCTGGAAGCCTGTGGCCTTGAGCAAACTTTTAGGAATTCCTGGTACCTTCGAGATGTTGTTTCTGAGGGCTGTCAGGGCCAATGAGGAGATTTTCTCCTTCACCCAGCAGCTACCTTTAGAAAGTGAGTTCTCTTCTTATTATGTTGTAGCTTTTCTTCTTTTCTGAGCATCCCTTAGAAATATTTATTTATTTTGTGGTACTGAGGTCCTTAGTACTACTGACCCATATCCACAGAACTTGTTTTTTTTTTTTTTTTCCTTTTTAGTTTTTACTTTGAGACAGGCATTTGCCAAGTGGCTAAATTGTCCGGGCTGGACTCCAATTTACAAATTTGTTAAATTTTCCATTTATTGTCCCGGAGGGTCACCTTGCCTGGTGTGGCGGTTCAACACGCCCATGCTAAGCCGCTGGCATTGCCCGGACTCCAGGCAGGAGGAGTCTAGAAGATGCTGGTCTCATCCTTCAGCCTGCTATCACCTGACTCAATTGTTTGTTGGGCTGCTGTGTTCCAGCCCTGGGGGAGGCCACAATGCTGTGTTTGTTTGTGTATGAGAGTCCCCGGCTTTGATTAGCATCTAGCCCCAGTGCAGCTGAGCATACAATAAGGACCAGAGGATGGAGTTAAAAAAAAAAAAAATTCTGCTGCAGTTTCCCATTGGAAAGCATTCACTGTCAAGCTTGGGCACCCAACAGTGGGATACAGAGGAACAGAGGCTGGGAAAGGTTAGGCGGTGGATACTCCATGCCCTGCAGCCTGTGGTGCGGATGAGGTCACTCCCGTCCGCGAAGCTTGGAGCCTCTATCCCTCAAAATGTCTTTTATGATTCTCGTTTGAGACTTTTATTAATGGAGTTTGATGAGAGGCAAAACCTGGAGGGCTAAAACAGCATGAAGAAACCCCACGATTGTAAAAACTAGGGCAAACGCAGTGAAAACGAAGCCCCTGGCACAAAGAGCTACTCATACAGTTAAAAAGTGTCATTTGTCTGGCTGCCCGAGTGAGGTAAAAATAGCTATCACTATAATTCTGTCAATGAAATGGGGAAGCAGCAAGGTTGGTTCTTTGTGATTTCTATTTATTTCTAACTGATACTTAAAAACACAAAGATTACCCAGATTTATGTGGTAGCATGTGAAATTTTGATAAATGATTAAATCGGATGAAACATATCTTTCATCTCAAACATCCATTCTGTATACTGAAAATAGTCAAACCCTTTCTTACAGCACTTAAAAATATATATACAGCACATTACCATCTCCTCTGGACACCCTACTGTGCAATGCACATCAGGGAGTGGGAAATTTTTATTTCATGTTACAGACAAAGATAAAGTTAGAGGTTTCTAGACTGAATGGAAAATAGGATTTTGATTCTTCTCACAGAACTAAATGTTGTATCTACTCTACGTGCCCCTTATCTTCTGGAAGCGGAAGAGCAAGGTGTCTGCTTACAGGGAAGAATACCTTGTTTATCCTTTGAGGGAAGCTCTAACTAATGAGGATTTTAAATTCACAGAATATCTGTGGGAGACACCGGATTGTGGCAAGAAGACCCCACCCACTCCAGCCTATAGACATATTTCTGGGACCCTCAAACTATATCATATGATTAAGTGATAAAAGAATGAGTCATACAATAAAAGCGTCCAGAGAAGGGCCTTCGGGGGTGGAAAGGAGGCTGATTGAAGGGGACTTGATTTTCAAAGACAGAGCTGAGCTGTGTATGACAGCAAGGCCGGAGAAAGCCTCCCAGGTGAGGGCTGAGAAGGCGCTGATACCAAGCAAGGCCTTGGGGCACAGAGGAAAAGTGGCTTGATCTGTGCAGAATGGCCAGAAGTGGACATTAAAGTTAGGAATAAATATTGAAAGATAATAGCAGGACCCTTCAGCAATAATAGCAAAGCCCAAGCAAACCTGCTTGAATTTTATTGTATTTGATAGCAAAAGAATCACAAAAAGCTCTTTATAAGAGAGAAGGAAAAACTTTGGTAAAAGTAGGATATAAAAGAGAAGTAGCCTATTAGAGGCAGAGGAGTTAGTCTGATCATACAAAGTAACCCTCTGTGCGCCACCCCTTCCTCCAATCCCTTGATCTTTTTCAAGTCTGGAAATCCTGTTCACGCTTCAGTGCTTTGCTTAAATACCATCTTCTCAATGAAAAATTTCTTTATTCCTCATCCCTGTTAGAAATGAGTACTGTCTCCTTTTCCTGTCCCACAACTTTCTATGGTTTTGCTTTTATAGTTTCATATATTTTCATTATTCAAAATTGCGAACATAATGTGCTAGGTTCTATGTTAAATACCATGAATATAGAGACAGTTGTAATCATGTTTCCATCCTAGTAAGTCACCCTCGTTGCAGGGAGCAGGTAGCCACACAGGGGCTTGTTAGTGCAAAGGTCTACATATGCACTTCAAATGCCTGTAGGAAAGTCACGTAGGTTAGCCAAGGGTGGAGTCAAGGGAGGCTTCTAGGATTTGTATTTAAATACCGAAGAACATACAAGGGAAAGTGAGTTCTAAGTCGAGGCAATCATTTGAAAATGCTTTGCACACTAAGGAATGAGTGAGTGAATGAAGAAAGGAATTAATGGTTGATACCAGGACAAAAGTAGGTAGGCAGAAGTCGTTGTTTCTGGAAACACTGAAAAAGATCATAAGCTATCTGGAATCTAGATGGTTTGGTGATGGTGGGTGTGAGAGGGGTGAGTCAAATAGGAGATGTAGAAACTAGGGAACTTGGGAGTTTTATACCGTGGGTTGAAAGGGAATATCTGCAAGAAGATCTGATTTTGGAAAAGAAGTGTTACTAGCCTGAAGACTGTGGGAAGACAGGATTTCCTCAGACCTGAGTATGAATTGGGCACAGGCTGCTCAGGTATTCTGGAGCTTTGTGGACTCCCTCAGTGCCTGAGAGGCTTAGTGATGAGAAGTAGCCTCAGGCCTGGGTCAACGGAGACCTGAATTCCTCTTAAACTCAGGTTCCCAGGCTCATTACTTTTGCTCCTTCCTTCCCAGGAGCTCTTGGAACACGTTTTCCTTAGAACACTTGTGAGACCATGTTTTTATTCCTCAGTGCCTTCTTTAGGAATGCCTGGATACCTGGACTTCCAAGAAAGTATAATCAGGTCTAGACAATTCACATACACATGGCTAGCATGGGGCCAGCTCTTCCAGAAGGGGCCACGTGGCCTAGGAGGGTCTTGTGTTTTGCAAGTGACCACATTGTAGCTGCTCAGTGATTTGTCCACGTTGACTGCGGGGGACTTGAGCTGCCAGCTCTTCCCAGAAACTGCTTATTCCCCCACACTCAGATCAAGAACTTGCTGCCAGTCAGGTATAAAAGTCACTACTTCTGCAGCCACTGGAAAAGGGAGCTGGTTACTTAGGAAACTCAGCTCTGCAGTGGCCATGAAGGCCAGATGGTTAGGCTCAATAAATATTGATTAAAATGTGGGGGATAAACACAGCGCTGTGTTGGCCATCAAAGGTAGCAACGGAGTTGTCTATTTTTGGCTAAAAGGGCTCCTATCTGGGAGGATCTTTTGTTGTGTAGTGGCTTCTTTGCTGGCCAGAGGCTGTGCCTTCTCCTCCCTGGGCCCTGCCAAAATGTGGAGCCACCACTCCTTTCTTTTTAGTAAGAATAATTTCACCCCGGGGATGCTCCTTTATGGGGTAAGCAGATTCTGGGGTAAATGGACCATTCCATTTTTCTTCTTTAAAAATTATTTTTTCAGCTTTGCTGAAAGAAAAGACAGCTCAGGAAATCAAGATTGTCTGGTTTCCAATCCCCAATTTAATTGTGACTCAGAAGAGGCAGGAAATGTCCTGGGGACAGAGATTAGACAAGATATTTTCTAAGAAAGCCATCTAGCTCAGTGTATATTAATTTAATACTGCTCCAGATGGGAGAGTTTAGTCAGCAGTTCTTGGTCCAAGTAATTTGGGGCCTACAAGGGTAAAATCTTATGATCCCATTGAGAATTTGTCTCCTCCGCTTCCTTTGAGACTCAGGAAGCTTCTGCCAGGTTGAGCTTACTATAATTAAGAGCCTTTTATTTGTACATTGCTCACTTGCTATTTAAAAAAATCACAGTTTGATTGGTTTTTCTCTTGAGTGGCTTTAACAACCAAGAGCCATGGAGTATTTTAGCATTTGCAAGTTGCTTTCATGCATCTTGGCTCAGTTTTATCTCATTGCGGTTTTACGAGACCGGTTTGAATACAACTGCCCTCTCAAGAGGGAGAAAGACGAGGCTTTGCGAACGGGGAGGAAACTCATCCAAGGTTTCTCTGGGAAGGGTGAGTGACAGTTGCTTCATCCACCCCAGAGGATCTTGGGAGGAAATTTTTACAGACTGTGGAAGTATTTGTAATAAAGTGAAAAATCAATGTTCCACTCCTACTGGTGTATAGTTGCTATGGTTTTAAACAAGGCTACAACATCCAAGAGAGCACAATCTCTTAGAGAACAGATGACCTGGATTAGAATCTTATAGTCAATCTAAATACAAAACCAGAATCCACAGGTGAGAGTTTAGGAATGCTAATTTTAACACTGTATGACTGCTTTCATGAGCAGTAAAGTTTGAGAACCTATTTTCCATCTGTGTGTGTGTGTGCGCGTGCGCGCGGTTAATATGCCCAGCATATCTATTAAAAAGAAACATCTAGGAACCTTTCAGAATTGCTTGGAATAGATTTTAGATTCTGGACCAGTCATCATCACTGACTAATTTTGTAGATTAATTAAACCACTGGAGGTTTTAGGCTTCTGTATCCTGGTTTGTGAAACAAGGGCCTAAACTACAAGACTTCTAAGATCCCTTTAATCTCTGATTCAGGGTCTGTCTCTTGCTCTGCAATCTCCGATTCTTTCTTCTGTTCCCCCGGAATTCCTTTCTACTTTGCCTAAGTAAGTGTTTCTCAAAATATGTTCCCCAAACTGTAGCACTGGCTCGACCTTGGAATGCATTACCAATGTACATTCTCAGATAATTCCCCAAATTTTCATGGTGGGAGAGTGATTGGTGTTTTTCCAAGGTGATTTTAATATATGTGGAAGGGTGAGAATCACTGATTTAAATAGGGTTGGTTCTGCCTGGTAAATTCAAGTGTATAACTCTATAATTACAACACTTTGTTTTCCTAAACCTCTAAGTATGACTAAAGCTCCACTAGGATCAGTTAAAGGCATTGAGAAAGATGATTTTTCTTTTCGTACTGACGATTAAACCCAGAATCTTTGCACTGAGCTACCTCCTTTCTCCACTTCTGACTTTTCATTTTGGGACACTGTCTTGCTAAATTGCTCAGGTTGGGCTTGAGCTTATAATCCTCCTGCCTCTGCCTCTCAAAGTGCTGGGCCATTGGGCCTGGCTAATCTTTGTTTTTGATATGTGACTTCTGAGGGTAAGATCCTGTATTTCCATGTTTCCGAAGTAGTTTCTCCCATTTACATGAATATATGCAGAGGTCATGGCTCCGGTAGTCATGGCTTTTAGTTACTGTAGTTGAATTAACTAACCCCAGTCTTCCAACAACATAGTTCATATTTTACTGGACTAACTTACGTATTTGCTTAAATTACACATTGCACAATCTAGAAATCCCTTCATGAAAGACAAATTTTACAGTCAGTGTCCCATCATCATCATCCATCTGAAAATTGGTCATTGTGTATCTTTTTTCCTTTAGACACTTTCATTTCTCCCCCTGCAAGGATTTGATTTCTTACACATTTCAGATGGATTCTATTAAATGAGATTTCACATTTTCTTTCAAGGTATTTTTCATTTTTTTTCTACAAAAGTTTGATATTTCTATCCTGTGTATTGTGAGTCAAAAATAAGATTGGAACAGAAGTCCAAGTTCATCTTTCTATTTTCTCATCTAATAATCCCCTGGATATAGAGAATTGAGATCTCCCTAGTCTCTGTGCAGCAATTCCAGGTACGGTTGGAACCAGACCATCAAATTCAACAGGTGCAAAGCAGGTGGTTTTGTTATCTTCTTGTCTTTCAGAGATAGGTAAGCCCAGGGTGTGTGTGTGTGTGTGTGTGTGTGTGTGTGTGTGTGTGTGTATGTGTGTCTGTCTGTCTGTGTGTGTGCCTGTGTGTCTGTGTGTGTGTCTGTGTGTGTGTATTTGGATAATCCAAAGAAAAAAGGGAAGTGCAGATATGACATGAACAGTAATTTAATGCCAGAAGTGAAATTCAAATGAAACATAAACATAGTCAGACAAGAAGTAAGTGTGGGTGAGGACAGGGATGCTGTCGCCATCAAAGACGCTCTCCGTGTGCAGTCACGGTGCTTAGAGAATGAAACCCAGTGGGCACAAAGTGGAAAACAAATGGAGCAGTAAGGAGGAAGTTAACATGAAGGAGTCAATGCTGGCAAGATGTTCACTTGACTGGTATTCTCAACTACCATCTCTGTTCCTCTCTTTTGAGAGAGAGTCTTGATCTGTTGTTCAGACTGGCCTGGATGTATTGTGTAGAAAAAACTGGCTTTGAACTCGTAGCAGTTCTCCTGCCTCAGCCTCCGGAGTGTTGTATGCACCCACACCTGGCTTGGAGCTATCTTCACAGCATTACAACACTGAAAACTAAAATGTTGGAAGTTAATCCCAACCTAGAACAATTTTCCAAAGCATGGCAAAGGTGTCCATTCTGTATGACTGTGGGAACTATGGGAACAAGACGACAAGCCAGTTGTCCAAACTACTTTTTCAAACAACAAAAGACAAAAATGTGTTAAATCTCATTAGTGCTAAAATTTTATAGGACAGTGTACTAAGTAAATTAGTTTTGTCATGTTTTAATTTCTCTGTTCATTTTTTACACAAAAATTGTTAATGACGGGACAAAACATTTAAAAAGTTAAGACTGCCTATGTATGTGTGTCTAAATATGACTCCTGAAAAATAACTATATGAGATAAGTTTTCCATTTTTAAAAATAAGGTGGAGGGTTACCAGCTGAAAACACTTGTCCATTTAGCTAAACTTAACATTTATCACATACCTTTGGGATGCCCACATACAATACTTCTAAGCCCTGACAATATGGGTAAAAATATAAGAAGTACCCGCTTTCATTATTGATAAATGAAAAGTGAAGTAGCCATAATTTCAGTTAGCAGCAAGGGTTTTGAAGAAAGACTGAGTGTGTGAGAATGGGAGGCGGGGCCGGGAAGGAGGGGGTCTGAACCTCAACCAAAGCTGGCCTGGGGTAGAAACCTGCGCCAAGTCTTTCATTTTACAATTGCAGTGGTGAAGTTCAAACTTCTTATTACGCATTTTCATTGCAAGGTATTGACAAAAATCAGTAATTAATATTAAACTTACTGTTTTATTTGTCCTTGTCACTGATGGCCTCTTTTAAGTAAAACAAATTAAAAACTCTAACAATTGATGTAAAAATGGAATTTAATTCGGGACTGAACCTTTCTTCAAGATGAAATCATGACACAGCACTTCATTGTTGCCATTGGCATATCCCTAAGTTTGTTGATGCATATTTAAATACCAAAGGCTATGATCATAGCTCAACTGAGATATGCTTATTAAGTAATGTTGAAAAAAGATGAAACATGTCCTACTGTTGATTAAAGAAAAGAAAAACAACTCAAGCTTTAGTCAATATTAAACAAAAAGGCATTGTTTTAGAGAAATTATACATCTGTGTATAGAATATCTTTTAGCACCAAACATCTCAGACATTGACATTGATGATAAACTCTATTAATTGCAGTGGGAATATTGCTGCTAACTAGTTTTGTAATTAGCACATAGATACTACTTAAGGCACTGGGTTGCCATTTTAGTTGATAAAATATGAATTGTAAACTGTGAGAAAGAGAAATCTATGTAAAAGTATTTGATTCAAACCAAAGAGGATGTCAAGCTGTACTTGGTTTAAAGGATTTTATTTTTACAAAGCAAACATCTTCCTTTTTCTTAGCAAGCTGCAAGCAGGTAGAAAGCTAGGCTTTAAGCAAGTTTGATAAACGGTATTAGCCTCAGAGCTACAGGGTGAGAGCAGCGTGACCTTCAAGCTCCTTTGCTCGTTTGGCTGTGCTTGAGTTATATAATTCAGTACCACCTGCAGCAGGTAAACAAAGCCTGCTGCAGCACGGGAGCCTTAGCAGCTGGCAGTTCATTACCTTAACCGTCCACTAGCCTGGATGCTCGCAATGGGATACCTGTGGACACCCAAGACGTCGTGGAATACTCATTATAGAGTCATGGTGCACACGGCTCGCTGCAGGACTTATTTTGAATATATGGGAGGGGGGGGGGGCAGAAGTTATAACCCAGAGCAGCTCCAGTTTGTTCTTCAAGAAAAATATGGCCACATTCAGACGTGTGAAGATGAATAACAAGGTGTCCTGTGGGGTAGGTTGACAAGAGCCACAGGACCAGGGAAGGCAGAGAGATGGCAGATGTAAGGCAGCCTCGGTTAGGATGGAAATTTATTTGACAAGTGAATGTCAAAAATCAAGAGAAAGTATATAATGCAAACTTAAAAAAAACCCTACGGTGCTATAAGATTTTATTTATTTTTCTCTATTCAGGGCCTGAATTATATTATTTTCTACAATGCTCTCAAATCCTCTCTCAGCTCAGGTCTCCGATCTAAACACCTCCAGGGAATTTTTTTCCTCCTTCTTTATCTCTCTCAGCAATTGCTTTAAATGTAACACAGAGGGAAATTATTCCTAAACCCTGTAAGAAATACAGTCCACTATGTATTATTTATGCAAGGGCAGATACTAAACTCTAAGAGCAAAACATGGGTGCTAAATTTTCTAGAGGTGTGAAATGGTCCAGTTATGGCTGCTTTGTGGAGGATTAGATACTTAGAAATCTTCATTTTTATTGCAACAGGAAAATGTTCTGCTCTGTAGAAAAATTCTGTGGTTTTTTTTTCTTCTTCCTGTCAGGTATATAAGGGGCGAACGTGAGACTTGGGAAGTGGAGATGCCTGGGAATGTAGGGGTACAGGACAGTGAAAATGATCAGGAAGGGGGAAAAGGAAGTCTATTTTTGTTCCCTCAAGGAATAAAGTAACAATAATAAAATTGAACTCACTCAGCAGTTGTTTAAATACAAATGTATATAAATATACCTTCCAAACTGCTACATACGCATTGTACAAGAGAAATCTGCAGCTAGAAGAGAGGAAGACGAAAGCTTTCTGCCTTTTTAGATGTCATGGAGCACAGACTGGCCTCTTAGTGGAGTATGTTCAGAGGGGCCCTCGGGAGGAGGGCGGCCTACAGCATGACCAAGACCACTTACGGTTTCTTTTGAACCACAAGGACCATGCTGCAAGCTCTTTCAGAGCTACCCTAAAGGTAGAAAGCCAAGATGTCAGGAGTCCTAGCGTAGCTGTGTGGAGCTGGGGAACAGGCGGGGGGCCTGGCTCATTTCAGCAAATGCACATTGGTCTGGTCTTGTGCTCCATCCCTCCACCCTCAGGTCTTGGCAGCTTGTTTTTAATCTCCATCCCTACAGGTCTGCATACTCTTGTGGACACTGAGAGACAGTCAGAGATTCAGTCAGATTCTGATAAAATGGAAGGCAAAACCCCCCAGGGGAGAAATCCTGGGTTTTCCATTTCAGTGACTACAGAGGAAACTGAATAGTAAAAAAAAAAAGAACTGTGAGCTGAGCGAGTGGTCTTGGGAAAACAGCAGAGAGCCGCTTGCTTTCAGCTGCTTGAAGCATCTTGGTTCAATGTCAAGTTTTAGGGAATACTTCACAGAACCTCAGGTTAAGGTATGAAAATGACGTCCTCTATGGAGATAAAAGCTTCGTGAAAGCGAAAGAAAGCCAGCAAAGGCAAATCTTTTTTGATGATTAACATTTTTGAGGCAGAGACAATGATAAATGTGGTATGCGTATGCCTCAATGAATTCTTCCAAGAAGAGATTCTTAAGGTGTGAAAACTAATGAGTCCACTTTACAGGTGAGGAAACCGAGGGAAGGTCTTCAGGAGAGACGCTTTGAAAGGAAGTGCTGGTAATTCCTCCCAAACAAGAGAATGGGTAGCTGGCAATTATACAAAAATCACTAAAAAGTGAAAGCCAGGTTATTGGTGTGAACTGATGTATAGGGAAATAAATGAATCAAACTCTTCTTCTAGTGATATAGAAGAGAGGGACATTGACCACTCAAATACCAGATAGCCAACAGGAAAACTAGGGCGCTGGTGTGTTCATGTGGGCACGTATGTGCCTTATCTCAGAGGAAAAGGTATTTTTTTTTTCTCATTTGACAAGGAAAGAAACAGATTTTACACTCAGGCTAATCAGGGTTTCTAGTCTTTAGCGAGTAACTCATAAATCCTAGATTTGAACTCGCTTTGCTAGATTCTGAGTACCCTGCTGTTTATGATGTCATGGTGAATGAAGTCAAATCCTGGAGTAGGGGTTAGGGAAGAGTCACACCCTCAGAAAAAGCCCAGAGCCATTTGTTTCTCCTAGTCTTAACTGAGGGCACACAGATTCCTGAGAGGGGGCCTCAGAATACAGAGTGAAATGGATCCTAGAGTTTACCATGTGTTGCCTTAAAATTATATACTATGAGCTAAAGCCATTAAAAAAGTTAATGTCTAAGGCAGGAGCAGTGGTGCAGGTCTGTCATCCTAGTGCCTTGAGAAGTTGAGGCAGGAGGAGCACAAGTTCAAGCCCAGACTGGGGACTCGAGAGACTTAGTAAAACCTTGTCACAAAAAATTAAAAAAAAAAAAATCGAAAGGGCTGAGCCTGTAGCGTGGCTGGAAGGCCCTGGGTTCAGTCTCTCATGCTGAGGAAAAAGAAAAATGATGTGAAGCCACAGATGATGAATGCTGTCTCCAAGGTCTGGAGGATTCTACCCAACTTTCCTGTTCTTCGAAGTCTTTGCGAAGTTTTTACCAGGCCAGCCTGTGAAGGAGATGCTGAGATGCTTGGCCTTTTCAAAGCTTCCTCTCCAATGACCTTTCTGCACTAGATGACTTCTTGTGAAGAAACATTCAAGTCCATCTAGCCAAATAAATCTCCCAGTGCTACAGCCCACCCAACATCCATGGCTTGAGCTCTGGGCCACTTACTCACGTTGACCCTGCTCACATGTATCTTTTACCTGCCAGAATGTAATTTATTTGAGGGAGGGATTATTCCATTTTCTCCCAAGAGAGCACAGTTCCATTCAAAACAGCCTTGTTTATTTGCGGATTGAATGTCCTGCTTACGGTTGTTTTTACTGTATTTAAGTGAAGCATTTTTCAAGAATACGCTGTGAGATTCAGAGAAGAAAATAAACATCTTGCTACTTGTTAAAATATTTATTGATGTGAGATTGGAATATTTTGGGATTTTGAAGGAGCCTACAGCATTTCCCCAAGATGGGACTCCCAGATCTGTGCTTAAGAGATTTGAGTCACAGAGTCACAGGGTTGCTATACTGGGGATCTCTGGGATTTCTCCCATAACTTGACCACATAGCTAGGCACACGGCTGAGCTGGAATTTTTTTAATTTTTATTTATTTATTTATTTTGGTACTAGAGATTGAACCCGGGGCTACTGCAACGACCTACATCCTGGGCCATTTTAATTTATTTTATTTTGAGGCAGAGTTTCACCAAATTGCTAAGTTGCTCACCGTGGGCTTGTATTTGTGGTCCCCCTGCCTCAGTCTACTACAATATTAGGGTTACAGATGTGCACCACCATGCCTAGCAGAGCTGGAAAACGTAAAAAGGAAATCATAACTTTGGAAGTACTGGACATTTAGAGAATTCTCGCAATTCAAATTACCTATCACAAGTCACATGGGAAGAGACCTAAAAATCGTGTTCTGATTCTTACATCGAAGAGACCAAAGGGCAGAATGACAAGTGTCTGGAGTCCAGAGAGAAGGAGGGAAGCGGAGCCAGGGTCTGTGCCCCAGTGCCTGCTTTTCTCTCCTCCCCAGGCCTCTGCTGATCAGCCTGACAGCTTTCGTGGTGGGTTCACTGACAGGCTTAGAGCAGCACTGGGTGACAGATCTGCCTTCTGATTGAGATTGCAGTGCATGGGCAGAAAGGAGAAGAGGGAGAGAGACAGAGAGAGGCAGAGAGAGACAGAGAGAGAGAACTAGAGAACACTAACCTGAGAAGAACCCCACGTCCAACAGAGAGGCTGGCTTGGGGACAGACAAAGCAGCTAATTGTGAGCACTTCCACTAAGGGCCTGGGAAACTCGAGCACAGAGGGGTGCCTGTGACCCATTTGGCACTGGCGAGGCTGGCCTTGCATATTTCAACACCCTAGATGGTTAAACACCTGGGTTCGCTCATGAGTGCAGCCCTGTTTTTAGAGATTTATGATGTTCACCCGATCTGGCAGCTGGCTAATTTGCAGCAAAGGTAATGCTTTAGGAGCCTGGTTTGTAACTGGATACCCCCAGGAGGGCTTTGGTCCCTTCTTCAGTGGCTGTCAGAATGGCTGGCTATTTCTACTGCAAAGAAAGTCTTCGACGCTTTTCTTGATCCTCTGTTGTCTTACCTTGGTCATGTCTAAAGCTCTACCCTCCTGAATGAAAGACAGGAGGTGCTTGTTATTAATTAAAAGGCCTGTCTCCATCTGCCTTTGTAAGATTCTTTTCCAACGTGTCACTTGACAAATGTAATCATGGAAAAGGCTTTGCTCTGAATTTCTCAAGAACATTTATTCATCCACCACTGGGATTTTCTTAAGAGATTGTGTTCCCCTCATATAGAAAACCGCTTCAAGATGGAAATTCTAGGGCAGAAATTGAAGCAGAGGGAAGCACCTCACTCCAGGTCTCCACAGCCGTACCTGGTGAGATGGACCTGAAGCTGCTTGAGCTCAGAGCCCTGAGAATTGCTCATCTCACAGTTCCCCAGGATCCAGAGATGCTGGCAGTCTGAGGATAAACACTTTAGGCATGGAGTGTCAGGTACCACAGTAAGAGAGATCAGAAAAGACCATTTAGTGTAGTTCATTGATTGCACTCTGTGGAATTTATGGTTCTGGAAAAGTACCACAGGGGAGATGCAGTGGGCATGGGAGATTTCCCATTTGTACCAAATATGATCAGAGCAGATTAATTTTATGCCTTATTGGAGTCTTTTTGCTATTTAAATAAAAGTGAGGCTATAAATCTATTGTATTGTTTTAGCTTCAATATGCAGTTTTTAGAAAAAGTAGAGGTCAGTTTGCAGAAGTACCTAACTGGATCTTTGCATCACATGGTGTCAACTACTGTGATCTATGGATTCGTATGCATGCATGTGCCAGGTCTTACGATCTTCTACAGGGTAGGCTGTCGGCAGGAATGTCTAGAGGGTAAGTCAGAGGAGCTTAGAAGTTTAGAGCCCTGGGTTTTGTTTAAATCCAGCTAGATCTGCTTTTTCCAAGTGTTGAGAACTCTCTTCTCCCACAACGTCTTTACTGACACATATAAGAATTGTTGAGTTGTGACTTCAGTCTCAGTTGTAATTCTGCAACAAGGATTCTGCAACAAGGACAATTAAATATCATGTGTAATTTTCAGCAGTCTCAGCCCACAGATAACAAGGGAGGAGGTTCTTTCGGGGGCACCAACTAACCTCTTTTCTTTGATATGGTAGAAGAATCTAGCCTGTAGCTTGTCACTCTCTGTAAGGACTCTTGGGTGTGTGAAGACTCTTCCCATGTCACAGTTCCTCATTGTCATCATTTCTTCCATAACAGTCAAGGTCAGCGGTCAGCAGGGCTTTCAAGGTACCTTATTGAATAGGCCCTTTGGCACCACCAAATTTGACTGTTTACCTGTTTATGGTGACATCCTTTCAGGGTGTAGCCGTCAGTGTTATTTTCCACTGGCGAGGAGCTCATCTTCCTGCTCAAGCCCAGGGACACAACCTTACTTTGCCTAATGCTTGTGATCAACTTCTGAATCACCCAAGACCGGTCAAGAGTCAATAATACCAATCGTTTCCACAGAGAATCAACATAAGTAACAGCTCACAGTGCACAAAATGGTCAACTGGGTAACTGAAATGAAACACTGAGGAGTCATGAAGCGTCACAAAGTAGCAAATTGAAAGATGGATGTGGGTCTAAGGGATAACAACTTAAAATAGGCCGAGTGTGTACTGTACATACATGTATAATTTCCCTTAACTCCTAAGCCTACCCAATCTCCCGAGACAGAGTGTTTTCCTATAGCTCTTCCCACTTCCCAGTGTACACATTGCGTTGGGCTACGCGTCTGTTAGTGCACGTATTAATGCCTGCCTTCTGAGAGCTGTGGGAATCTTCCTGGTGACTGTTGCGCCCCTCTGTCAGGTAAACAGTACATTCACTCCCCAATATGTGGAACGATGTAGTGTAATACAAGAAAGATAATGAGCTATGATGTTGCTGAATCTGCTTTAGCTAATGGAATACTCGCTGTGCGCTGGCTTCCCGAGTGCCTGTGTTGGGATTGTCTCAGCTAGGGTGTGGTGCGGTCTTCTGAAGATTCGGGCTCTGCATTGGAGTTAACATCCGAACTCCAATTCCTCTAAAATACATACTTTTTTCTGCCTTTCTAGGGGGATTTCCCTCTTCTGCTCATCTTCCAGCATCTCAGTAATAGGGTAACTGATGAAAACAAAATAGCAAATAAATTAAAGAGAGTGGCCCTTTCCCCCCCACTTTCCAATGTGATTTCTCAACTTCTCCTTATAAAGTTAAAGATACTAAATAATAAAACTGCTTCTGGCCCAGTCTATGGAGACCAGCTAATACTGAGGACAACAGAGGTTCCTCCTGGATTTCTAAGTGAATTAAATGAAGCATTTCAATCCCACAGCTAAGATATTGGTAGCATGTTAGCTTTTATGACCATTTTTGGAGATAGAAAGGATCTTTCTTCATAAGCTTTCATAATGGTTCCCCGTGTGCAAATTGAAATAGAAAATACGCCTGTATTTATTTCAGCCTTTGTCAGTTCTGAGTCATTTGGCTGAAAGCAAAATTTAATAATCAGGGCAAGACGGAGTACGGGTCAATACTTTAAGATTGCAAAGAGTAAAATCCCTTCTGGCTAGTTCAAGCCTTAAGAGAGAGATTGATGAAGGTATAGACAATTACTGGGGGAGCTGAAGAAACAGATTCTAGTCTGAACTTCGAGGATGGCTCCGAAAAACATACTGCACCGCTAGAGTTGCTGCCGGTGCTGCACTCTAGACTTCCGGATCAGGAGACTGCCATCATAACTCTTGCCAGGCTGCTTCTATCTAGCACGGGAAGGAAGGATGCCTATCTGAGTCTCCAGACCAAGCAGTGCTGCACCAGTCCTCACCTGCCTGGCAGATATTGCCCTTGGTGGCTCAGTTCTCCAAAATATCTTATGAGTGGATGCAACTGGCTGTTCCATAAGTCACCTCCATAACTGCTATAAAATTTTCTTTTCTTTCCCCTCCTCCTCTTCTCCATCCTGCCCTACCTCCCGCCTCCCTCCCCCCCTCACCCCCCAATGTCTGGAGAGAGCTGGAGTGGCTGAGCAGCCAGCACATGATTTAGACTTGGAGATGAGGTTGTCAGATGGCTCTCGGAGAAGTGTCTCTTTGGAGACTCATGTGGGGCGTCAGGGAAGTCTGGCAGGCTCTGTTTCTGCAAGACGGGGGAGGGATGGGGAACCAGAAGCAATAGAAATGCAGTTCACTAAAGTACAATAGCGAAGCCCTACACGGATTTTGTAACCACGTCACACTGTGAGTGTCACTTGATATCATGTATATACATATCAATAAAATGGGGAAGAAGTGTCACCTGACACAGTTTGCAAGATATCAAATGTCACAGCGTAAGATTATATCCCAGTTTTCACTCTGGTGAATCTTTTTTGTTTGATTGGCACAATACTGTCCAGTAGATAAACAGTAATGAATTAGTTCGAGTTGGTTTTAATATCATCTCTCTTTCATTCTCCACTTTATGTATTTCACGTATTTATTGTACAGTAAGTTATCCTGAACCAGCGTATAACTGTTCAGTATTTAAGGCATGTTTTTAAAATAAAAAGTGGGATATCTGAGCTTTTCCTTAACTTCCTTTCTGTCTTCCCTGGGGCTAGTTGCTGAAAATCGCTCTGGCAGCTTGTAGCTTCGATTTTGCACTATGGATGTGGGAAGGATGGAGAACTGGTATAAAATTCAAATAGCCACAGTTTTCCAAAAGGGAGAAATTAAAGAAGAATTCGAAGGCTCAGATAAAAACTTTGTCTCAGAAACTGCGGTGATTGCACGCAAACAGGAGGTAAAGGAAGCAAAGAGGCAGAAAAAACCACACAGACGATGTGTCTGACCTAGAGCATCTTCCACTCCTCGTGGTAAGCACCTACCCACCGCTACTTCCTTCGTCTCTTCATCTGACTTCTCTTTCTTAGGTAGAAAAGAAGCAAAACATCTTTAAGTAAAATTCCAGAAAACGAAATGTATACTGTAGAAATGCCAGCAACAGACACAGATGGATTCGTTTGGCTGCCTCCTGGTTACACATCTGAACATACACACATTTTCACTGGAGAATGGTTACAACTCTATAATTTGAAACATCGGCTTTGCTACAGGCCACCAAGAAACAACAATTAATATCCTATTCTTTACATGAAAAACACTCACAGTTCTCTCATGTTGGCCAAGTTTGGTAAGTTGCATAGGTGCCTCAGGGCTTTGGAATCGCTTTGTGCTTTCTGACACAAAAGGTTTGAATCTTTATATTAAAGATATGTTTAAGATATAGACTCATCTGACCACCTGCCTGTGGTTCTTATCACAAAATAAGAATTTGTCGTACTAACTTCTGAATCCCTCCGCTCTCCATCAGCCTGGCATAACCTATCTACCACGAAATTGAAGTAAGGCAGATGGGTAGTGGTGAATGCAATGGTGCTATAGATTTTGATCAGCGGATCTGAGAACTAATGACTAGAGGTGATGTATGTATGTATGTACACATGGATGCATATTTCTATTTTTGTGACACAGAGATGTAAAACAGCATGATTGTTTCTGTACTGATTTTACTTTTTCCTACTGTTAAATCCAATTTCTCTTTCATCTTTTTTCCTTTGAACAGCCAGACAGAGCCATAATGTAACCTTGGAGAGAAAGAATGGTTATAGCAGAATACAGGAAGAGAAAATGAAATTCATGAGTTTGGAATAGCAATAAATTCTGGAGCTTCCATAGCCATGGGAGGTGGGGACTCAGGGCATAAAATTCATAATAATAAACAATGAATTGGCTCAGTGACAGGTCGTTCTTCCTTCGACTAGATAAAAATTTCATAGGCTGTAAGATAAGCAAGTCAGAGGGAGCAGAATTCTAAAGACGTAGCTGAGTCCTTCAGTGGAACCCAGTGTAGCCCCCCTTAGATGAGAAGGAACAGAAAATAGAATCTTAGATACCTTAGAAGTTCTATGAACAGGAAAAGCTTTTACACACTCCTGAAGAAGACATAACATCTTATAATGTCTTTTCACTTCACCTCATGGCAATGTGCATGCAACAAGGGAAACAGCTGTTCAAGGGTTAGGCATAGGGTCTAAGAGATGTTCTGGTCCTGGTTCTGCCCTTTATCTATGGCTGTGTGAATTCCTCCACGTGCCTTTCTGTTGTGTAACGGTGCAGGGATAGACGGTATTTATTAACGCACATGATGGACTCCTACCTTAGAATTAAAATTCATTACACAAAACATCAAACTGGATCACCCACATGAAATATATTTAGTCTGTGTTTTTAATCAGGCAGATGAATTTTAATTAGTCAGTTCTGGTCAGAAATAAAAGTTAGCAAAAACGTTGAAAAAGAAATTCAGTATAAATCAGCTCTGTGGTTAGAGATATTTTCAACCAAAAAACACGATCTTTCCCTTCAAACGTTTGTGTGATGGTTTCTTCTAACCAACAGGTATCGAATGACTTCCAGGTTCCAGGTTTGGGAATCCATCAAATGATACTCTGATTGGTACAAGATGGATAATCACCTTTTCTCTTCTATCCTAAAAATACACATTCCTTGTTGGGGATGGATAATGCTGTACCTCCGTAGGTTCAGCGTAAGGGAGCATCAGTGGGGACGGGTAAGAAGAGTGGGCCTCCATGGATTCTGAGACCATCCAAAAGGAAGATCAGGTGCAGAAACGTACCAAAGCTTGATTTTCAAATCTGGTATTCAAAGTAGATGTCGTGTGTACCATGTATAGCCGGGTGGAGTTTCAGATTTTCAACTGAGTGTTGACTGTTTGTGTGGCATGTATGGAAAAACAGACTCATGCATGAACAGTCTAGTTGCTAGCATATGGCAAACCATGGAAGAGGCATGTAAGGTCTCCAAAAGTGAACTGACTATCCAGATTGTGTGCTGGTGAGACGCGAAGTCCAAACTGAAGTTGGATTTTCCTGTTTCTGAGTTGTGTGACTTCCTCCCCCCACCTCCACCCACCCCATGGCTTACAGCTCTTACAGCTTATAAATATGCTCACCTATCACGAATGGGTCTTCTAACATACTATGTCAGATTGCATTTGAGGATCTGTTTAGATACCTGAGAAGCTCAGAATTTGTCATGTTCAGCGGTGCAAAGTAAAATGGATGCTGATGGGAAGGAGGTAAGTAAATTGTGATGCATTTCCAAACCTGCTCTGGAAGATTGAAAACTCAGTTATTTTTGTTATCCAAGGTCCAGGTTTTTCTGCCTCTATTTAAAAAATAGTGAGTTGAGCTGTATTGGCTTTGGCATTTTTTTCAAAGGGTTCCTTTTATTTTGCAGAAGACCTCATTTATCCCGAGCTCTTGTTCCCAGGGGGTTGGAAACTCAGCCAGGGCACCTGATGTATATAATTAGCCTTTCGTGAGTATGCATGGCCCCTCACTTCAGCATGAAGGGAGGTGAATTTGAGGAAAAACACTCTTCCTTTACGCTCCTTCTTACCCTCCCTCCCAACTCTAGTTCTCACTTGTAACCTGATTTACGGAGGAAAGCAATGATTCTGCAATCCAGTGTGATCTCACCCTGTCAGAGCTTTCAGCCAGAAAGACTTAGGGCCCATCAATTTCATAATAATGGGTGAATAATGAT
This sequence comes from Ctenodactylus gundi, assembly GCA_004027205.1. NCBI lineage: Eukaryota > Metazoa > Chordata > Mammalia > Rodentia > Ctenodactylidae > Ctenodactylus > Ctenodactylus gundi. Next base: position 107,155 of record PVKB01004108.1, read on the forward strand.
GGTCCCCTTGGTATTGCTGTCACCCAAATCCCCTTTTAAAGACTGCGAGTGGAAGGACAAAGGCTAGTGTTTCAGGAAGGGCAGATTTAGGGTACATCAGCCATGGAAATCAGCATTGGCTCACATGTCCCGGACCTAATGAGAATCTGGCAGGGGCCCAAAAGGAGTTCAATCTACTTGGCTGTGCGTTCTAGTCTCCATTTCTGTGCTTTTCATGGGAATCTGTAGAACTTTAGGGGAGGAGGCGAGGAAGTGGCACAGGCGGGGGGTAATCTCGAGAGTCCGCGCCCTGGGTTCATCCCCCAGTCCTTCTAAGCACAGGAACCGTGAATAGAGTCTCCCTTTGTTCCTTCTATGTCTCATTTTATCATTTTTGGAAGAGCCCGTGGTTCCTGCCCTGATGGTCATGGTGGATACGTACTCTGGGAGTCAGTGAGGTCCCCACGTGAGTCAGGCTAGGGTGAATTGGCCAATTTGACCGTCAGCCTCTTTTTAACCCCCAGTCATAAGGCATCACCTCCTTCATGCATATTCTCACACTTGGAGTTTGGCAGTCTTGGAAAATGCAGTCAGCAAAGTGTCAGAAGAGATGAAGGGAAAGGAAAGTGCAGACAGACATGTAGGACCCGTGCCAAATTTTCTGCTAAAATAATTTTAGAATTCTATTTAAAAGTCACTGGAATATGCCAGTAGCTAGTGGAGGGATTTGTCTTCTGCGAGCGCAGCCCATACCTACCTATGGTGATGTAGGCAGGGGTGGGCTTTGGGGGTAAGAGGAAGAGAGTACAGGGTGGTAGAAGTATTTTCTTGCCTCAATGTATTTGATCTGAAGTATGTGGTAATTATAGTTCTTTGTGTGTGGGGGGAGGGGGCAGTATTGGGAATTGAACCCAGGGCTTTCACACTGAGTTACATCCTCGGCCCATTTTTTTTTACATTTTGAAACAGCATTCCACTAAGTCACCAAATTATCCAGACTGGAGTGTGATAGTTCCTTTGATTCACATGAAATGAAATTTCTTTGGAGTACTAATATCAAAATTAGCCTTCAGGTGGTAACAAAACAAAGTGCTTTCTTTCCAGATATATGAATAATAAATTTAAAAAGTTTATATCTTGTAGAAGAAAAAATATAGTAACTGCTGTAGAATTAATGAACTTTACCTAGTTTTGTGTTTGATCTGAATTTAGAGATTTTTTTTCCTGCACCTAACATTCTTAAACTGAAAGGAGGTTCTCTACCAGCCTCTGTGTTCTTTCCAATGTGATTGACTTTGAAAACATTGCACAATCAGATTTGGGCCACTTTCTTGTATTGTGGTTTCGTTCTGGGCACCTTGATATGTTTAACATGCATATTGGTTGGAATACACATTGACTATGTAGTGTGATGAAAAAAATATGGTGAATATTTAAGTCTGAGAAATGTATTATAGCAAAAGACACATTGTCCTTAATACCCTTCAAAAACCACCCTGACACATATTCTGAACACACGTGTCTTTCATGCAACTCTTGGGCAGCTCTCTGTGCTGTAGCTGTGCTACTGTGGCTGTGGCACACCATTATCATGGCTGAAAAGATTCAAAAATACTTACCTTTCATGACCATTTTGACATTAGGGAAGGGCCAGCAGTCCCAAGGTATCAAATACAATGAATAAAGTGGATGAGCATCCACCCTGCTAATATTTACTTGACAGAAATTATCAACATTTTGAATCAGTTCAAGATATCAAGGTAGCTACTAGAAGCTAATCGTGAAGGAAAGCTCTCAGACTGCCTCAGAAAATGACCAGAACAATGTACGTTCAGAGTGAAAGAGTGTGTTTTGACAAGGCATTGTTTACTGCCGTACATTCAAAAAAATCATTTAAACATTTGCCCTAGTTTTCAACCACACCTTGGATGTGGGACCCAAAGACTACAGCTGCTATCCCTTGCTCTCTGATGTGTAAAAATATTTCCTCTGCATGCATGCTGGTTTCTACAGAAGCTCTCCATTCTGACTCTCTACAGGTGTCTTGGTACCATATCTGCCACCTGCCATGTGGTGTCACCACAATGCTTAACACAGGACAGATTCTAAAGTCTCTAGAGTTTCCTTGTGATTCCCCTTTGGGGACATTTTTGTGTTTTAAGAAAGGATAAAACAAATCATAGGCATCGGTTGCTGAAATAGTTGGCTCCTTGCAGATAATTCAATTTTTTTTAGGAAATACACAATACAGCTTTTCATGTTCCGAGTTTTTAATTTTGAGAACTGGCAACGTGCACTCTACCCTAACTTTCCTGCCTGGCGTTCCTTCCTCTTTCCCTCCCTGCTTCTCAGCTTGCTTTTCAGCCGGTAGGGCTTTCTTCTTCATCTCCTGCTTATTGATGAATGAGTTTCATTCATCTCTCTCTCTCTCTCTCTCTCTCTCTCTCTCTCTCTCTTTTGGAGGGGGTGGGAGTGGGGTGGTCGATGAATAGCTATAGACTGCCTGCTCCCATTTTTCCACTTGGCTATTCAGTTCCATGGAGACAGAAGATGGAGGGGGGCCACAGGGTGGGAGGCACTGGGGTCAGAGGTCAAGAGTGGCCACTTTTTGAATTAAAGCTCCTGATTTCCACTGGGGATGACATATTGTAACCCAAAGTAACTGTGCAAGTTCTTGGCTTGCAGAGGACTTAAGGCAAAGGGAGGGAGGAGGAGAAGGAAGGAAAGATCAGAGGAAAGGGGAGACACGCAAATCCCCGGGTCAGTTAATATTGTCTGCGGTGTTGTCTAAGACAGTGTTGGAGGACTTCACGTTGGAGTCAGAGTGCTGTGAGGCACTGCTTACCTTCTCAAGGATTGGGGTTAGTGCCGATGATGTATGCGCGACTACAGCATCCCCACTTCCCCACTTTACAGATGACTTTATTTAAAATAATTTAGGTAGAAAACTGCTACTTCACATTGAAGTGTTTTTGGAGAGGACACATTGTGCTATCTGTGAAATTCATTATCACTTCTTAGAGATTTTGCAAGATAAGCACTCAAGGAGCTGTGCTTAGCTGAGGATTATATATGCACTTTGGCTAGTGATTTAATGTCTTAAGGATTGTCCCATGCCTAAAGTGACAGACATCGTGTAGAAATAGTCAGTGAATGAAATTGGCTTGGAGTATTACTCATATGTGCTATTTTAACACCCCAAATACAAATTTGAAAAGGAATAGACTCTCATCAAATCTAAAATATCATTTTCCTAATGCATTTTTAAAATCTTATCCCTATTTGGTCCTTAACACCCCTAATACAGACCTCTGAGGTCATCTATAATTGTGTGTGGAAAGGATAGATAGTGAACAAAGGAAATTTAAGCACATTTCAACATTGTGAGGACTTTTTTCCATGCCATAAAATCACACAGTTTGTATCAAATGATCCCTGTACATGTTACTTGGTTTCTATTTGGTAATCTAATACCAGGAGCAGTAGTCAGAGAGTTGTTCATGTGAATCGGCTTCTAGGAAAGTTTTCCATTCTAATAATGTAATAATCTGAAACCTCAACCTGCAGTGACTCAACCTGAATCAACAATGAAATAAATGGTTGTTACACAATTGAACACCTCATCAGAGTTACTCGGAACATAAAAGTTTTTTTCTCTAAGGGATTTCTAACTGGAGACTCTGATGTGTGACTTGTTTTGTTAATTCCTGTTCTAGGCCACAGAAAGTAGAGTAGCAGTAAGTCTTGTATGTAACCTTTGTGTCTGAAACAATAGAATTGATATTCACATACAACAAAATACCATTGTAACGACACAACCGCCACAAAACACAGCAAGTATGTTGTAAAACAAAATTGTTTCCAGGTCTCGTGCAGCTGGCCCGGACGAACAGTGGCTTATTGAGACGATTACAACAAATCCCATACGATGAATAAACATGAACATCAAGTGTTTTTTCTAGAGGCCATACAAGCAACAGGGCTTGTTTCATGAAGGAACTAAATCGCATGGAATTTACAAGAAAAATGGAGAGAAGAGCTCAGTCAATGCACTTCTGTTTTGATCATTTTTTTACAGTTGTGTCCTACCATTAAATGATCTCAACCACCAACTTGACAATAGAATGAGATCGTTGAAATGGCAATAACTTACAATTATAAAAGCACTGGATAACTGTAAGCTAGAGTCCACTGCTATGTGGGACTCTCCAGATTTTGTTGTGATAAGGGCACTTGACCCTCCTTAGATCCTTTATCAAGCTGGAAAACACACTTAGCAGTGAGTGCAGGAGGGGCTGCTGCTGACCCCATGACCTTGGGATGCCTGGCGCATGGTCCTGGTGAGCAGAGCTCCTCTGTGGTCATTTCTGACTTCTTTTCTTTGCTCTATTTAGCCTATCCTTCCATTGGTTTTCTTTTTGAATTTGTTCAGGTAGCACAAAGTATGTATTGTCATTCTAAAGGGAACAAAATTTCCCCCGTCCATCAGCAATTATGTATCCTACTGCCATGTGCACAGCATTTCAGCACTCAGAGGACATGGTGTGTTGCGTCTCTTTTATTTCTTACTTCTTGATGACATTTAACATTCCTAAGGATCAGGTTTCGTCTCTGTCGGCTGGATTTGTGAACTGTCCTGCTTGCTTCACAAGATTCTTGGGATCTAATACAAAAACCAACCCAACATTCTAGGCACACCAGAAATGACTACATAAATACAGAGTTCCTAGACTTTCTTCATTGTGCTGACTTCTCTTAAATTTTTAGATAATGTTTTATTTTATACAGAATAAAAGATTTCTTAAAGGAGCGCCTTTCATAGGTAGTATTTAAGAAACCAAACAGTAACACAAGAATACACTACTAGAAATCTTACTTTGGAATCATTATCCCCATCCTTTGACACGCAAGAGTGAAGAGGTTTGGGGTTACCTCTACCTAGGTAGGTCTTCATCTTCCAATGCCAACAGATCTTTACAAATTGTGATATTGGTTATCAAAAACAAAGCAGAAAAACAAACATACTTCTATGCATTTCTAAGAACAAGAAAACTGTGAGTAGTGTATTTTGTTTGTTTTGTCTGAGCTCCCGGAGTTCTGCTCCTTTTGTAAGAAAGCTTGTTGATGCTCTTCCTTTCCTTGGGAGTTGGATTCAAGTCCATGTTCTGCCTGGTATTCTGTCCCGTGTCGGCTCACTGTACAGTTTTGTTTACTTTGTGTGCATGGTTCCCAGCCTGTCCTGGCTTCCCCCAGGGAAGACGGGGTCTTTCTATTTATTACCTCTTTATTGATCCAAATTGACCAGATCTATTTCTCTTTAAACGTCTAGTCCAAGCTTTCCTTGGGTTGCCTCGTCTTCTCCACCATGACAACTCTTACTGCTGTCTGTCTCGTGACGGGTTTGTGGCATTTAGAGTGAAGTTCCTATGATCAGCGTAGCCTACATTACATCTTTAGTGGTCTTTGCAACACCCATGGGTTTTGTGGGCATCCAGGACCTCCTTCACTTAGAATTCCTCCCATGGCCGTGTTTCTTGAAGTCTTGCTTTAGTTTTCCCCAGATTGCTTTGGTTTATCACTTTGTCTGGCATGTGCTGCAAATCTTCAGAGCATTGCTCAGGACATGCCAGTCAAAGAAGGACATTGCTTGCAAGCATGCTTTTCCAAATAGTATAGTTGATCCTTTATATTTGGTTCCTTTGGAATCCTGCCTGATTTTAAGAACCCATTTATCTATCACTATACATGGGAAACGAATGAGATTTAGCTTTTGGCGTAGATGGAAGGCTTAAGGCACAAAAGGGCGAATCTCTGATGAGACGGCGTGAATAGGCCAAACAACTTTTGTTCCAGGTATTTTGAAAGTGCAAACATTCACAGGACAAGATAGTGTTCAGATAGCAGAGAGGGTTATTTTTCTTCGGGGCTGAGGCAGGATGAATTCAGAGAAACCAAAGCCTGTGAAGGCTGTGTGATGATCTGCCTTCCCAATCTCACCGCTCTACTCTTCTCCACGGTTCCCCTTACTGGTCAGAAGACTCAGGGTGCTGAGTAGATGGAGGCCCAAATGCCGCCACCGGTTCTACTGCTGGTTCCCTCCGGATGTCATCAGACCTTACTATCACTGAAAAGCCTTTTCTAATCAAGCCGGATTTTCAAAGAAGAGATAGGCTTTTGCACCTGTCTTTCTTTCTGTATTACTATGCTCTCCACTCTTATCTTACTGGTCAGTTTCATCTTCCAACATGTGCTCCTCTGAGGTCAGCATGATGTTTCTCTGCTGTCCAGTATTACAGGTGACAGTTATGAAGTACTTAATAAATATTCATAAGAATAAATGCATGACAAGATAAAGAAAATGTGGTTAAGTTCACCTGAAGTTGCTAATAAGTTTCTCAATGCTTCTCAAATTATACTGCTGGAATCTATCACCTATACCTTACATCACTAAGGCCACTCTGATGATTATAACATTCTGGACACATTAGGGAAAAAATACATTTAAAAAGGTTTAAATCATGAATTTTAACTTTATACCACTGTCCTTTCTATTTACCTATCTCTCCTCCACCCTTACCTATCTTTGTCTGTCTGCCTATCATTTATCAACCTTCTGAGAGAGAGAGAGCACTGGTATTTTACAGAGAGAAGTGATGTTGTTCCCACAGAGAGTTGGATAATGGGCATTTCTCACTTTGGGCCCTAGTGCTGGCCCAAAGTCAACCTGTCAACCTTTCCTAATAGATTGACCTTTTTAAAACTCAGTTTTCACCTGGCTGGCTCTGGACCACTATGCAAAGCAGTATGGAAGTCTCTCAAAAGACTGGAAATCAATAAACAATCTATGCTCAATATAGCGTGCTAAGTCACCAAGAGAGTGGTCAGAATTCTATCAGGTCTCAGCGTGTCACAGTGACCCAACAACCAGGGTCCATATATTTTAAAATATAACCTCTAATAAGAAGTTTACAGCTCTTTAATTATTAACTTTTTTGTGTTAAAGCCTATGAAAGGATCAGAATATTTAATCTTTTTTATATTAATGTGAGCACTATACAAAATGACTAGAATACATTTTTCTGTGGAATGGCTGGTCAGAGATTCAGTAAGCTTTTGGAAAGTTCAGGTCAATATCCAGCCACGCCAAGAAAAAGAATGATATAAAGCATATTTACTCAGCTAATGAATACAGAGTTGGGGCTTAATTCAATCAAAATTTAATCAAAATTTAGATTAGCACAAAACTCAGGATTGTTGAAAATTCATGATAGAAACAGTAATGTTTTTCCAGCTGAGAATTCCAGTGTACTCTTAAAGTTGCTTGGGGACTTGTGTCTTATCCATTTCTTCTCCTTAATCCTTGCTGTAGGTATTTCATATTGGAATTCTGTGGGATAGCTGCTTGTGCCAGAGTCCTTTGATATCTGCAGTGTCTTCCACGTGGGCACCATAGGCGGTAGATTCTCAGAGTAAGGTTGCGACTGAGTTGCATACAGTAAACAGCACCTACAAAGGATATTTTCCTATTCTTGCCCAGCACTACGAAAGATCCTGAGTATCTTTCTCCGGGTCTGCTCTTTCGTCTTCAGCTCTACTGCTCTGCCTTCTCTAGTCCATTCTGAGTGCCAGCAGGGTGATCTGTATGGAAAACATCCACAGGTTCCCTTACCATTTGGCTTCTAGTTGGTTTTGGCCAATGGAGGCATTGTCATAAGATCAAAGAATTGGAAAAGAATTACTGTGAGTTGGTGACTTCTCCTCCTCTCTTTATATTTGTGAGCATTGAGAGTTTGTTTTCCAGTCTGTCCACTCCTATTCTCTCTCCAGGTTTAACCAATGGTCTCTTCCACTTTCCACCTCAGACCTCAGAGTGGTAAAATATTTGTGTCGTCTCTCAGTTTACCCTGCCCTCACATCTCTCCTTGGGGACCCTTGACTTTCTTTGTATAACTTTAAACAATGGCTTCATAACACTCTCCTCAGTGAATCCACTGTGACATCTGTTTTGTGGGGAATCTTCTTACTAAGTTACTATGTGAAATTTCCAATCCATTCATACGGGTCTACTCGATAGTCTTAAACATCCTCTGTGGCTTTGCCCCTCAGCGTGAACACTGCCCGTGACTTTTTATACCACAGGACCGCATCCTAACCAAACCTAACTGTGCTCATATGAGGGAAGGGGTGGCAGATTCTTTGGGGAAAAGTTGCCATTATTTTATAACGTATTAAATTAACAAAATCTTTTTTATTACTCATCATTATTCTATACACCCACGTCTCCTGGAAGCTTCTTGGGGCTATGTCTATTTTTTTCAATTCTGTACATTTCCTTTGTTATAAATCTCTTTATAATGCATATTAGAAAAGGTATAATGCTGGTGTTAATTAGCTCTGATTTGAAATACTTTTTGAGTCTTGTGCAGTCAAGTAAGCATAAATCAGCTCAACTTTCCACCCTAGAACAAGCTTCGTAGAGTACAACAAGCACACCCAAAGCAGGACTTCTGAAGCCCTGTGATCTGCCTTGATTTTCAGGGTCTGGTAGAGACCAGGAATGTGGCAGCTAGCTCAGACACTCAAGAAAATAATCATGTCTCTGGGTTTTGCTGCTGTGCTATTATGGGCTAAGTGATGTGGTGCCTGGTATTGGGCGGCTAGAGATTGTACAGAGCCTTCTCTGTTCTAAAAGCTTCAACTTAAGTGGTGTGGAATCAGAGTTCCACCTCCCACCCACTGCCACCACAAAGATGTTTAAACAACTGACTATCATATAGATGGGGTGGAGTTTTTATTTTTAATCAGTTAATGGCTCTTTAAGAGAATATTCTTCCACAAGGAAGGTAAAAAATAAAGTGATCTCCTGACACCAGACCGTTAGTTGAAATGTGAACTACAAAATCAAATTGTACTACTCTTTTACCCACCTCTGCTCTGGTCCCTGTCTCTTCCTTCATCACTTTTACTATTCGTTCATTAGTACTTTAGAATTTCCATTTGAATTTTTGCTGATTTTGAGTTTCCTTGGAGCTATTTTATATATATATATATATATATATATATATATATATATATATATATATATTAGTGAGAACCTAACCTGTTTTAAATATTTTTATAGGGTTTATAGTTTATTGAGTGACTTCATATGTATCTTTCTCACTTGTGATTGTACTATTTGAAATTAGAGGACAGATTATTTTTATAGTCATACTTAAAGACAGAGAATCTAGAAGATTTTAGGCATTGCTCATGATCTTTCAGGAAGCAGGCAGGAACTCTTAGACCAGAGGAAGCAGATGCTGTTTAGCATCTGTGGCCTGTCCAATTGCCTCACACTAGCTGTTTTTTTTTTTTTTCAGTCTTATTTACCAATCATTCAAAGAACAGGGAACCCTTTAAACAGAAACCAAGGCAGAGATCGGAGCTGAGGTAGCTTATAGTTCCTTCACCTGGTTCCAGTTTCCCCTTCAGTCTGCTCCAAGTTTCTTGGAGGGCTAAGCTGTGCTTATTGTGGATGTTGGCCTGATGGAGTGGAAAAAATTAGTCTAGAGAAGGGCTGTTGCCCAACGCAAACAGAGTGTGCGCCATACGTGCAGAATGTTCACTTTCCTTTTAACCACATTAAAAAGAGACAGATAAAATTAATGTTGGTAATATATTATGTGTAATGGAACATCTATGAAATAGTATCTTTTTTTACCGTGGACTCAGTATAAAAGTGTGAATGAGATGCTTTATATTCAGTTTTTCATGCTATCTGTGAAATCCAGGGTGTATGTTTTACAAAAGTACATCTCAATTCACGCTTGCCTCATTTCGGGTGTCGTTCACACGGGACTTGTGGTTCTTTTATTGAACCAACAATGAGGCTCTAGCCTAGAGCAATGTGAAATTGTGCTTTGGCCGGGCCACCACTGACAATGACCTCCTAAATCACATGCCCATGTTTGGTGCCACAGAACCTCAGAAATAGTCAGAATGTTTGTGTGAAAGGCAAAGCTATAAAGGAAGAGAAATTTGAAAAAAAAATGCATTTACCTATAGGCTCTGTGAACGTTAGGACTGAATCTGGCTGACTCATTCTTCTGTTCTTCATGACTAGTATAGTGACGGACACTTGAGTACATGAATGAATTATTGAATCAGTGTCTAACTGTATTTGGAGAAGTAGTGTGTTCTCTTTTGGTCATGCCAAGTCTTCAACATCCAGTGAGTAGTTTGGACTTACTGGACATCTCAATTCCTGCTTTTTGTTGTTGTTGTTGTTTTTTGTTTCATGTGCTTAATGGCCATGGGTGGCCAGTGGCGACTGTGTGAGACAGGAGAGTTCCAGATTGTTAGAGTGCAAGACTGACGCTGTGGTCAACATTCATCCTAGATACACAGCCTAGAGCCGGTAGGTCCTCTTTTTGTTGTTGCAAAATTCTCTGGGAGGATGAGTCTCTACATTAACATTTTGATGTTTTGGGAGTCGTCATATAAAAAAAGAACAAAGCTACTTGACGTGCTTACCCAGTGTCACATTTTTCTTTTTATTTTAGCAATTACCTTTACCACCAAACAATTTGTCTAATGGCAAAGGTCCTTATTCTTTTTCACATTTTCGCCTCTGCATGTGCGACATCACAGAGGCACATGCCTAGAAGCACGGACAGGATGAATTCTGGACTTCATAGAAAAAGAGCTTTTCAGTAACTGCAACTTGGCGTGTTTTCTGGTGGCTGGGCAGATGGCAGAGGAGCTTGCTAAGAGGCCAGGCTTTCTTGGTGGGGCATGGGATGTCCCATGGGGAGCAAGTGATCCTAATTTGGCATCTGACTAGATACTTGACTGCCAAGCGGACCAGCCAGAGACTAACTCGAAAGAAAGAAACCTAAATGTTCAGAACCAGAGCTGTTGTGTACCACGACCCAAAGTGTGTCCTGAGGGTGTTAAGCCAAGGGGAAGCAGGGGGAAAATACTCAGGCGATGCCCTGCTGTGCCCTAGTGTTCACCTGCAGAAGAGGTCTCTTCCTACATCTTGTGCAAGCGCACAATCTGGGCCATCCACAGCTGTGTTTAGGACTCAGGTATGCCATGGATAGAAGGAAGGACTCTCCTCAGGTAAGCTGTAAAAATAACTTTTTTTGTGTGGTACTAGGAATTAAAGTCTGGGAAACTCTGGTCATGGAGCTACTTACCCAGCCATTTCTTATTTTATTTTGAGACAGTGTCTCACTAAGTAGCTGAGGCTGGCTTCAAACTTGGGATCCTCTGCCTCAGGCTCCTGAGTAGCTGGGATTGTAGGAGTGTGCTACTGTGCCTGACAACAAAATTTTATAAACATCAACTTGCAGCCAGTCTAAAATATGGAAGCTCTTATTTCTAAATTTATGTCTTTGAGATGTTTCTTTCTAGGAAGCAAGATAAAGGGGAAGAAGGCAACAAGCTTCTGTGTATATGTGCAAAACTACAGACTCGAGATGTATGGAAAACAATGTCAGCATTTTGTTTTGTTTTCATGGTGGGCCTAAGATTTTCTTTTCCTTAAGTATATTAATTTCTACACATTTTATTACTTCATTTGAAAATGCTGAGTAAAGCTCTTATGCAATTGTGATCACGATACCACTGTCATAAATAATAATGTGAGATTCACTGTTCTGCTCCTGCTTCTATTTCCAGAATGAGTTTAAGGAGTAAGTTCAGAGCACAGTAGATTTTTAGAGAAGTGGAAGTACATACTATGATTCAGTAGTGGTAGATAGGGGTTCCTGTGCAGAGGATGCCCACAATCCAGAGTGCAGTCCAAGACCAACGATGGACTCTGGGAGAGCTTGGTGTCAGTGTTGATTTAATTATTGTTTGTTCAAGATGAACCACTTAGTGGGGGATGTTGACAATGGGTAAGCTCGTCAATTTGAGGATTTTACCTTTTCTCACTTATCTCTCTGACTCTCTTAGTTAGCTCCATCACAAAGCCTAGTTTATGCCAACTCATTTTTGTGTTCCTTTTTCTTTTCTGAATCTTTTTATTGATGTGTATTTGTGATACCTAATAATTTAGACCAGGAATAGCTCTCGGAAGGAAAAACAGCATAGGATGGTGTTTTGAGGCAAGTGGGCTGTGCATACTGCGTTGCCACCTCCGTAGCTTTGGTTAATACTTAAAGAAGACATAAACTGTGGAGCATCTACCTGGTAGAAATTGTGCAGCCACTGAGAATAGACATGCAGAATAGAAGCCTGGGAACACTTATATGACTTGCAAAATTTCGAGTAGTTTTATGCAAAAGAGTGGGGATAAATTATAACAGCAAATATGAAAAGGCAAATCTGCACAAAGGTAAAAGATTGAAGGTAATTAAAATAATTTTGAAAGGAAGTTAAATTGAAGAATCCAATTATTTTTCATTTAAAATAAAAAAGTGTTATTCTAAATTTTGACTACATTTGATTTTTTTTTTCCTTTTGAAGAGGACTTTTCCAGTTGTCTTAAATTCACCTTCCCACTTAACCCTCCCTGAGATATTTTCTATCAGCAGTTGTGGATGTGAAGCTGCAGCGTTTATGCACACTTTCTTTGGATCAGGGCGGGCTAGTGGTCCCAAAAATTGTGTACCTCATTAGAATCCTAGCATTATTCATCAGACGTAGTGGGATGTTGGGATGGCCTACAGAAGAGGATACCTGAGGGCAATTGCTGTGGGCTGTTGAAACCCTAGCCCAGTTATACCTTCCTCCTAAGTGTGTCAGGAAAACCCACCACACTTTTACCTCATTGCCTTTAGCTAGAAATCAGTAGTCTTCACCAACTCTGCTGGCCACTGACTGATTCTCCAACTCAGAGACTCTTGGGCACTTAGTAATAACCAAGTTGCGCCGCCACAACTCATGTGAGGCAGAATTACCATCAAATTATTTTGTAAAGGGAAACCGAGTGTACTGCCTTTTTCCTGATAATCAATCTGTACTTTAAGTTGTACTATTTAACTAAAATGCAGAAATTTATGAAAATGTTGCAGGGAAAATAAAATGTACCATATTTCACAGATAATTTTCATCAGACTGGGTGTATTACATTTGTGTACATGTGTGTGCATGTTTACTTTTTAGCACAGTGGATTTACAGCGTACAGATGGAATCCATATCTTCTTGTGCAAATCAATATAAATCATAAATTTTATATGAGTAACTGCACATCATATTTTAATGGCTATATCAAAGTCCACTTTAACAGATGTACTTAATCTTATATTGACTCTGAGCAATTTTTTTGTTATACAGCTTTAATAATTTGGAAGCTTAGTTAACACTTTTACTGAACCAGTTTGAGTGTTTTTAAATAGATAGCTTTAAAAAGATCTACAATAGGAAAATGTTTTCTGTGGAAAGAAAATAATTATTCCAAGTGTAAAAATACTCCAGATTTTTTAAAAAAAATTCTTGAAATAGGAAGAGAGGAGGGAAGAAGACAAGGACCCGTTTTGTCAGCCTTGGGAAAAAAAAGATGGTTTTTAGAGAAAGCCAAAAGTCTTGATTGTCACCTACTGGCCACGTTGCCCACGCCCACCTTCTTTTGGCTAAGCTTGTGTCAGTTGATTCTCTTTAAATAGTCTGTCTGTCTGTCTTTCTTTCTTTCTTTCCTTCCTTCCTTCCTTCCTTCCTTCCTTCCTTCCTTCTTTCTCTTTGAGACAGGATCTTTCTCTATAGCCCAGGCTGCTTCTGAACTCACTATGGAGCCCCAGGCTGGCTCTGGACTCACAACAGTCCTCCTGTCTCAGCCTCCCAAGTGCTGGGATTACAGGTGCGCACCACCACTCCCAGTTGATGTGGTGCTGGGGAATTGAACTCAGGTGAGTGCTTGCTAGGCAGGCGTTTTACCTGCTGAACCATTCCTCCAGCCCCATACATATTTATTTCTTGCTCTCTCAGGAGAGAAAGTACTACTTATTTATCTTTTCTGTTGAGTTATAATATGGCTCAAATGATAAAATGAATGTGGAAATATGATGAACACTCTAAATGCTCACTTATGCATTATTACAATTCATGTCATCATTTACTTGTAAGTCCAGATGATTAGATGACCTCCTGTTTGTTTATACACAGCAAATGTGTTTTTAGAACATTGATTATACTATTTTAGAGACAAGGCATTTTCCAATTAATATGATACATGCATTAAAGTCCTAATCATAGGTTGACATTCATCTTACAATTCTATTTTGAAACTTCCCATTTTCATTGCCATGTGACAAATTACTAAAGCAATACCCATATGTTAGTTTATGGTTTTGGAAGTTCAGGTATAATGTCTGTGGGTTCCCAGCTCAGGGCCTTGCAACTGAAATCAAGGTGTAGGCTGAGCGATAATCCTTTATTCTGTAGGTTTTTATTTTTATTTTTTAATGATTCCTCTTCGTCATTGCCACTGGTCATAGGCTGAGAACCCCAATTTCTTGCTGGCTTTCAGTCCATGTTCGTTACCCTGTGGCACCACCGTATCAGAATCTTGGGCCAAATGCCTCTCACAAAGTCAAATTTTGACTTTCCCTCTTACTGGCCACCAGACCCAAATTTACTGGCCCCATGTGATTAGGTCTGGCCCTCTCGGATAATCTTCTTTTAAGGCTGACTGTATGGGAAGTTTACTGTACTGGTGAAATTCTTTTACAGAGACACTTAGACTAGTGGTTGCCTTAAAGAGAAGGAGAACATTTATGTTCTGGGGAGCCTCTCAGACTCTGCTACACATATCCGAAAAGCCACGGCTTCCCTCTTCCAGTTACTTCCACTTTCTCTCTGAAGAAAAAGACGCCCTCTGCTGTAGAAGTCATCCAGAAGTTCAAGGTCTAACGAGCCGGGAGAACACACTTCGATAATAAGATTATAACATTATAGTAAGTTTTTTCTTCCTTTCGGTCCAAAGAAAATCAGCTTAGAAATCATATTTACCAAACTCAAATCTTGTTTTCGCCACGACTTGTGTGTACAATTTGAATAACGGGCTTAACCTATTTGGTTCTGTTTATCTATCTCTAAAATGGTGATAAGTCAGTCTGCTTTGCAATGTATTTGGGACTGCAAAATGATTACTATGTGCTCAGTCCGACTATAGCACCAATATGTAAGTAGGAAAACAAAGAGTAATCTTAGGATCGGTTCTTTAGGAGGTTTGTACTATCATTGAGAGGGGAGGTTTATTTTATAATCAGATTTATACTAATTCCTTCTTTTACTTTTCTAAAAATTAAATCTACTATATAGCAAAAGGGCTGATTTGCCTTTATGGTGCTTCTACAAGTGACATCATGGTTAATAAGTATGTTGTCATAGTAAGTTTGTTGTTGCTGGCACAGAATATCCAACATCCACAGCTTAAGGGAAGAAAGATTTCTTTTAGTTCACAGTTTCAGAAGGTCTTAGTTCTTTTCTGGATGGCTTGCAATGGGAGAAGCACATAGCAGAGGCAAAGCCAGAGGAAAGCTGTTCATGGCATTGCAGACAGGAAACCAAGTGTACAAAGAAGAGCAGGGCTAGCATAAATGCTTCCAGGTCATATCCCAGTGATCCACCCCTTCCTGGTCAAGAGCCTATGTTCTGCCCCTTCTGACCAAGCACCACCTCTTAAGAGCATCAATAGGTATTCCACAGCACCCAAATACTTGAGGTTCTGGGGGGGGGCGGGGAGTGGGGGCATTTCAGATCCAAACCATAAAATATGTTGAATAGTTTGAGTCTTCTTGAGGAATGATAAATCCAAACTTCTCAAACTTCATATGAAAGATGTTTTCCCCAAATAAGTATTTGTTTCCCTCTCTATGAAAATATTTGTTTTTTGACTATTAGGACTCAACATTAAAAAGAAATCACTTTTGGTTCTAGGTGAAATTGAATTACTATAAATAAAATAGCAGGTGTGCTGCTTGATTTTATTTTTATTATTTTGAGGGGAGAGGCAATTGAACCCAGGGATTTTGTGCTGATTTACATTTGCAACGTTTTGTTTTGTTTTGTTTTTGAGACTGGTTTTGCTAACTTGACAAATTGCTCAGTCTGTGCTCAAACTTGAGATATCTCTGCCTTGACAAGGGCTGGATTTATAGACATGTACCACCATGCCCGACTGTGTACTTTTTACATTGGTGACTGCTACAATGTGGTCAGGTAGGCTGCTAAGCAGGATAAAAGCTTCTAAATCACATTTAACATACAACTGGACTTGGTCCACTCCTGTATGCTTTCTGTCGGCTGGGACCTGAGGAACAAACCTGAGGCTGACACCAGGCAAATGTCCTACTTCAGCTATTCCGGAAAATATTCATCCAGGAGAATAAGGTGGCAAAACTAATCTGAAACTTTGTTGTTTTACCAAATTACTGAAAACTAGTATGTCTAAACAAACTCATCTAGGCTACCAGCTATTCCACTAGAACAATCGATGGCTTGCCTGAGTTAAGAGCCTGCCTATGAAATGAGTTTGCTTGTTAAGACTCACTTAAGACTTTCTCCTAAAACAGTGAATAGGATTCATCTCTATTTAGAAACAAAGGACAGAAGGGTAAAAGCTCCCACTCTCTGGAAGGAGGTCTCAAGTGGGTTGCCCCCTACTGTTCTGTTATGAACTGGGCTCAATCTTAATCAATTCCCACCTCAAGAGATTCATATTACACTCTTCAGATCAAACTCTAAAGTGTCCCCCTCAATCTGCTCCTCGGACCGTAAGCCACAGTCAAGGTCCTGCTCTTACCGCAAAAGCTCAGGAAAACTGCCTGGGGCATGGGAAGACAGGATGATCTGGGAGAAAGGAGGAAGCAAAAATGATCAGGGGAAGGTATGTATGTTTGACAACTCCTCAAGATGAATGTGTTTATTATGTGTGGTAAACATATACTAATAATATTATTGAAAAACTGGCTTTTCTTAGATTGATCTAGCTGTTTTGCTAGGAGGAGTCAATAGATGATTATAATGTTGACACATGTCTTCTAAAATATGGAAAATAACCCCATCATGCACACAGAAATTGAAGCAGTAATAAAGGCTCTACCTAAAAATAAAAGTCCAGGCCCAGATGGACTCACAGCCAAATTTTTTCAGTACTTTAGGGAAGAACTAACACCAATCCTCCTCCAACTATTCCATAAAGTGGAAAATGAAGGAATGCTACCAAACTCATTCCTCAAGGCTAGCATCACACTTATCCCAAAACCAAAGACTTAACCAGGAAGGAAAACTATAGACCAATATCCTTAATGAATATAGATGCAAGAATCCTCAATAAGATTCTGGAAAACAGAATCCAACAAGTCATCAGAAAGATCATACACCATGATCAAGTGGGCTTCATCCCTGAGATGCAAGGCTGGTTCAACATACGTGAATCAATCAATATAATACACCATATCAATAAAAGCGAAAACAAAAACCACATGATCATCTCCATTGATGCAGAAAAAGCCTTTGACAAAATCCAGCACCCCGACATGATAAAAACTCTGAGAAAAATAGGTATAGAAGGGCCCTACCTAAAACTCATAGAAGCCAGATATGCCAAGCCTACTGCAAATATTATAGTAAATGGAGAAAAATTGAAATCATTCCCTCTCAAATCAGGAACAAGACAAGGCTGCCCACTCTCACCACTTTTATTCAACATAGTTCTTGAAACACTTGCCATGGCAATCAGACAAGAGAATGAAATAAAGGGAATCTGCATTGGAAAGGAGGAGGTCAAACTTCCCTTATTTGCAGATGATATGATTGTCTATATGAAAGACCCAAAAACTCCACTATGAAACTCTTAGAAATAATAAAAAAATGTAGCCAAGTCTCAGGATACAAAATTAACACTAAAAAATCAATAGCATTTCTATACACTAACAACGAGCTTATTGAGCAAGAACTCAGAAAAACAATTCCATTCTCAAGAGCTCAGCAAAAAATTAAATACCTAGGAGTATTCCTAAGCAAGGATGTGAAGGACCTATATAAAGAAAACTACAATACATGGAAGAAAGAAGTTATAGGAGACATTAGAAAATCGAAAGGCATTCCCTGCTCTTGGATAGGCAAAATAAATATAGTGAAAATGGCTATACTACTGAAACTGATTTCATATAGATTCAATGCAATTCCTATCAAAATACCTACAAGTTTTTTCAAAGAACTTGAAACAACAATTCTTAAATTTCTTAAATTTATATGGAACAAAAAGGGACCGCAAATAGCCAAAGCAATCCTAAGCAACAAGACCAAAGCAGGAGGCATTACAATCCCAGACATCAGGCTATACTATAAAGCCATAGTGGTAAAAATAATTTGGTACTAGCGTAAAAACAGACCAGTGGAACAGAATCGAGGATGCAGAAACAAACCCAAATACCCTCAACTACCTGATTTTTGACAAAGTGGCCAAATCCATACAATGGAAAAAGGACAGCCTGTTCAACAAATGGTGCTGGGAAAACTGGACATCCACATGCAGAAGAATGAATCTAGTCACACAACTATCACCATGCACCAAAATCAAATCAAAATGGATTAAAGACCTAAACATTAAAAATGAAACACTAAACCTTCTGGAAGACAAAGTAGGCAAATTTCTAAAAGACATAGGGGTAGGCAAAGATTTTCTTGGCAAGACATCAAGAGCAAAAGAAATTACTCCCATTATCAACAAATGGGATCTTGTCAAATTAAAAAGTTTCTGTACAGCAAAGGAAACTGTCAACACTGTAAATAAAGAACCAACAGACTGGGAAAAAATATTCACCACCAACACCTCAGATAAGAAACTTATAATTAGAATACACAGGGAGCTAAAGAAAATTATGCCCATCAAAATAAAGGATCCTGTTGAAAAATGGGCAGCTAAGATACCATCTCACTCCAGAGAGAATGGGTTACATCAACAAATCAAATAGCAATCAATGCTGGCGAGGCTGTGGGGAGAAAGGAACCCTCCTGCACTGCTGGTGGGAGTGTAAATTCATTTGACCACTCTGGAAAGCAGTATGGAGAGCTCTCAAAAGACTAGAATATCCCCTTTGATCCGGCAACACCCCTCCTGGGGATATATCCAAAAGAGGCCAAAACGACATACAACAGAGATATATGTATACCCATGTTCATAGCAGCACAACTAACAATAGCTAGAACATGGAAGTCACCAAAATACCCATCAATAGACTAGTGGTTACACAAACTGTGGTACTTATACACAATGGAATACTACGCATCTGTAAGGTCCAACAGCGTGGAGGTTTTGACAGGCAAATGGAAGAAACTTGAGAATATCATGCTTAGTGAAGTGAGTCAGAAGCAGAAGGTGAAACATCAGATGGTCTCTCTGATATGAGAGACCCAGACCACAACCATCTCATGGAACTTTAAATGAAAGACAAAGGGAAAGGGGGGGCGGTGAAGGGAGGGAAGGGAGGGTAGGGGGAGGGACAAAAGGAGAGTGGGAAAGCCTTTGTCACCTTGACAGGGAAACTATGTGCACAAAATGCTCAACTCCATTGTAAACCTTAAATTCTGCACGTGTACATATCAATAAAATGGGGAAAAACTAAAACAAAACAAAACAAAAAAGGCCAACCTGAGCTACATAGTGAGTTCAGGGCCATCCTGGACTACAGAGTGAGACCTTGTCTCAAAAATGAAATAAAATAACTGAAATTTTTAAAGAAAAAAAGGAGTCATTTAATGTATCTACTGGGCCTCTGAATGAACCCCACACTAAACATTTTGTGAGCACATACTCTGTAAGGCTCTCAATTCCATGTAACAATTTGTTATATTGACCTTAGTAGCTCTCTCTCTTAAAATTCTTTGAAACCTTTCCAGTTTCAGTTTAAGCCCTTTATGGGCGAGGGTTATATCTTATACTGATTTTATATGCCCATGGAGTCTCATATGCAATGTCACTAAATAAGCTCTAGTTGATGAATTAGGAGCTTAAGGGCCACTTTAAAATCACTCTGCTTTCTAAAATCTCTGAAAAAAAAATCAGCAATTTTTTTTTTTAGTACTTAGATCACATCTTCAATGACCCTAAAAAGATAAGAGCTCTGTGCCATCCCAACAGCAGCTGACAAGCTTTAAATATATAGATGGTCATTGGGTTGAGGGTATCATACGTTATTTTTTTACAAGTCCTCTGGAAACAGCAGTTAATTTCAAAGAAGAACTGTATGTAGAGGTAACACTAGATTGGCCTATAAATTCTGCCTGTGGAATGCCAAGAGCAAGACAGGAAAATTTTTACTAGCAAAACAGCAAATCCATCACACCATTTGGGGATCAAGCCTCCGTTATTCAATCTACAGCTCTGTGCACACATGGTTGGGATGAGATTTCAATGTAGTAAGGGGGGCAGCTGAGATTCCTGTATTGTGAAATATGAATGAGAGACAGTGCATGATAATTAATAATTATTCATTAGGACTCAAGTAAGAATACTTCTTACCTGGCTCCACTCTCAGCTAGCTGTGTGATTTGGAGTAAGTTCTGCAATCTGTTAAATCTCAAATTCATAGTCTATTAGCTGAATGTGAACAACATCTTCTACGTTTATCTCACAATGACTTTAGAATTAAGCAAGATAAAAATGATGCCATTGAAGGGTAGAAAAGTATTTAAAGCTTATTTAACTAAGTACGGAACTGGGATTTAAAGAGGAAGTTGCAGTACCGTGTGTACTGGATTTTGGATACACCCACCCGGACCTTTCTGTTTTTAACTTGTTCAGAAAACACACCTTCAAATGTTTAGACTCATATTTTCTCAGGAGAGTTGAGTTTTCTTTACAGTATCATTCTAAGCGAGTGTTTTGGTGAAACGCAACACCATTACCTTTGAAGGATAGACTAGCTCACTTTCCCCTCTACCGTTCCTTTGCTGTGTGAAATTGGTTTGCTTATCCTTAAGTTGGATGTGATGTTATCCTTGCACTGTGAGTTGCCAGGATCTTGAAGTGAAAACAGGGATCTCTCCTTCGGAGGATCTCTTGCTGGAAATTGGTAACAGGAGTTGCTATGAGGTTTTCTAGATGTGTAATGAGCCAGGTCTGTCCGTATCCCAGAGGAAGCAAGTATCTCTGAGCTGTGGAGATTACTCAGAGAGCTGAGGGTTTATGCCTCATGTACTAGTTCTTTTGAACTAATTAACATCTTACACAAAAATTGCTATTTTCTTACCTTGTTGATTACACGACAGCTTATAAATATAAGTGTAACTTGATCGTCTTAGCTATCTCAATGCATATTAATACACCCTCGGCTGTGGGTGCACTGATAAAGGCAAACTGAGTTATGGAGAGTTTTTGATTCTACTTGAAATAACATTAAAAAGAACTTTATATTTTCTTTTATTTCTGTGCTGAAGCAACCATACTTAGGTGTAGCATTTATTTCTTTGTCTTCTGACTTACTATGGACTTGAAGAAAATCAGATGACCAAACCTACTTATGTAAAATTCAAAAGATAATGACTAAAATCCTATGAATATCAACCATGTGATATTGTATTATTGGGTTCAGTCAGTCAGACCTTTTTAATTTCATTCATTTATTAAATATTTGCCAATTGCTCAGTTACTTCTCTGGTCAGAGAGGTAGAAAGATGATTAGAACACAGCTACATGTGGTTGCTAAATTTGTAATCTCAATTAAAAATTTTTGTTTTATAGTTTTCAGGAAATATTAGTGTCTACTTTAGAATCTACTACAAGTTTAAATTCAGTTAAAACTTGCAAGTGCAATTTAGTAATTTCTTCTTTGTTTTGGAGTTGTTCCCTGCTATCCTTGTTACGCCAGGTGCGTAACCAAGTTAGTTCTGTGTCCTGTTGTTTATATCTGAGTTGCCAGGAATTCAACCTCTTTGCTCATAAAGAAAAATTAAATGAAATATATAGTGAATAGTTTCTCTTCAGTATAAGGAAGAACTTTCTAACAGTTTGAGCTCCTTATAAATGGGATATACTGATTTGCTTATTATCTTTGCTTTTCTACTCATGTTTATCATTTGCATATATTAAACTTGAGGTCAAATAAAACCTTCAGTTGTCCAGTACACCACTGTGAAGCAATTCATCTTCTATTCCTTATCTAAACTATTGATCAAAATCCATTGAATTCCTATGGATTTTTAAGGTTAACATTGTTAAACTTTCATCAACTTACTTCAAGTCAAAATAGTATTCCACTTAAAATATTATTAATTTTGATTCTATCATGAATATAACTTCATATTTATCCCAATTTTGGGTATCTGCACTTTTCATTCTAGTTATTGATGGTGTTCATCAGAATATATAAAGGAGAGAATCTTTTGTCAGTCTTATAGCTGACATCTATTTAAGTTTATCCACTTAATAATATTATTGTATAACTGAAGCTTCACTATCACACTTAGGCATGTACTTTGAAAATACTCATCAAATAATTTCCTGAAACAAGATACTCTGTGGCCAAAAGATCTCTGTTATTTAGCCATTTTCTCTAAAGTAAATTTGGCATGACTGAACCATTCTCATCTCTTAATTACTTCGGTAAATTTCATTGGTAGTCTGAAATCAATCCCCAGGCTAATTTAATCTAGGAAAGAATTAGATCAATGAGTGGGCACATTTGAGGGTCCCAAAGAAATGAAGGTAAAAACTGAGCCTCCTTCTTTGACACAAATGCTACAAATTGTCTCTAACACAGCAGGAAAAAAACTGATTGCTCTCCTATAAAATCTGATGCGAATGGTCCACTCAGAATTGCATACAGTGGATCACTGGGGGGAGGAGATACAGTGGGCCTATCTGCCAACAGGAGAAGGAAGGTGGAAATGAGTTTCTATGGTCATGGATGTGGACAATGACCCTGGGATTTAGAAAGCAAGATGAGTGATCTGAATCAGTATTCCTGATTTTACTTCTCTCATTTCCAACAAGTCACATTTATTTTCATGTGTGCTTTAGCAGTGACCTTTCTGCCATTGTTAACGTTATGATGAGGAATGGAAAGAATGTAGCAAGCTGAGTGCACGAGGCTAGAGCAGTCCTACCATGACTACCATGACCAGCCTGCCCTGCTGCTCGCTGTTTTGAGAAACTCGGATGCAGTGCTCTGGTTTTAGAAGATGCCACTAGGTCCCTAATGAATTAACTTTGCCAAGGCGTCTAACAAGATTTTCCCCTTTCCCAAAGCAACACTTTGCATAATCAATTAGGCTCTTCCTTGATTTCTTTTCTTTTTCCCTCTCTCTTTTTTCCCCTGTTCTTCTTTATTTTTTAGTCAATGGACTCAGCCCTTAATGAAAGCTAGAGTTGTATGAACTGAGTCAGCTGGAAACAGTGGCTGAAAGGCGTGCAAATCAAAGCTGGCAAGTTTCAGCGCTTCCGTTCTCGAAAGAGAGACAAACTTCAATCCAAATGGCTTCCTGGGCAATTGTTTGATGATTTTAGGGCTTTGTTCCTGGTATGGAGTGAGGCATTAATAACCCAGCATTTGCCAACTAAGCCAAAAAAGTCCACATCTCATTTTTACCTTTGGATGCTTTAGTGTTCATCCGGACTCTTCCCAGTGGGAACTGTGTGGGAAGGGATTTTTACATTATTTGTGGAGTGAGAGAGGGGGTTGTGAGTAGTTTTGAGTCTCTGATGTTCGGCCATAGTCTGGCTTAGGCACAAACAACAGATACGGAAGAATCTAGAAGTTCCTAAAGGCAAGTGGCCACTTTGATATCTTGGTGGGAGTTACATGTACCCATGAGTCCATTACACACACACACACACACACACACACACACACACACACACACACACACGGTGAGGGCAGAAACATCATTTGCCATTTAAAAAAATCACTTGCTTTTACATACTTAATTTTTATATCAACGCGAATTATATTCAAGACTTCCTGCAAAGTGAGAAAAATTAACCTAAAGGTGCTTTTCAATCACGGTTGAAATTTCTGCTTACTAAATGTTATTTTTGGGAAAACTGACATCATGCCTTCCATTGTTGTCATTGTTAAATACTGCCTTCAATTTTATTATTTTTGGCTTCAAAAATATCTTTTTATACCACATACATTTTTGGTGAAATTCAGAAAAGCCGTTGTGCTAGACACTATGGATACCGCGTCGAGTAAATAAAATGCCATGCTCGAGAGAGCTTAGTTCTTCATCCTCCTCTGCTTCTCTGCTGCCCCTGGTCCCTCATCCTACCTTGTGATGTATTTCAGAACAATAAATTACCATCTATTCTTTAAAGTTTGTATAAGATTTGGGTGCAATATTAAAAACTCTTTGGCTGCACTTCACATACATAGCTGTGGAATGGGACCTTAAATCTTTGGTCCGCATTTCAGTTTGCTCAGGTTTTATGCCAGGATGTATAGCTGCTGTCCACTACACAAATAACATTACGACAGGCAGAGAATTAAATACAGACTCTGGGAATGTTGTGATCATTTATATTCTCACTTCACGCCGGCTTTTGACTGCAAGATAAATCAATAGTAAATCTATTTTAGTCCTTATCGGGACTAACTTATTTTTATTTAATCTCTTTACTTAGTTTTGAGATAAAGAGCATTAAGGTTTGGGTTGATGTTAAACAAATCTGAATTTAAACCTTCATTCTAATTCTTCGTGATCTTGGGCAGATTATCAAAATTCTCTGACTTCTATCTTCTTCACGGTACAATTAGAATATTATTAATTGTTTTCTGAAGTTGCGAGCATTACAAGTTAATTAAAGCTTTTAGCTCAGAGCAAACCTTTAACACATGACAATGATTTTTACCTTTACCTTCCAATTTGACTTTCCTTTTCCAGTATACTAGAGTTTCCATATCTATCTTAAATACTTATCAGGCAAAGTTGGGTTATAAATAAAATAAACAATTATAAAAGACCTATAATTTGATTATTAGAGAAAAACTGGTTAAGAAGGGATGTTTCTCCAACTTTGGTATTCTAGACATTTTTCACGAAATCTTCATTTTTGTAGATCAATTATCTTTTCCAGATCTGGGCTGTTGCTCAAGCACTCGGGGACACTGACAGCTGCTGGCCAAAGGTTAGCATTTTGCACAGCAAAAAGTTTCTTAAAACTTTATAAACACACTTAGTATTTTGTGCCCAGGGTTCTTTGAACCACAGCCCAAAGCAGTGCTTTCTCATTCTTTTGTGAGGAAAATCTTTGTTTCTCTAACCAAAATTACCTGCAAGGTCACTGTGGAAGGGCCCATTATTTTTGTCTTCCTTTAGAGCAACGCTGGCTCCCTTAGCAAGTACTTGGTCCCTTGACTTCTGAGCAGCCTTTCCCTTTACACCAGGCCAGTTACCACAAAGCTCTTCATGATGCCACATTGGGTATCTGCTCAGCCCTTCTAACATAATAACTTGGCCAATCATCATTGATTTCCATGGCCAAGTAACAAGTGTCTAAACCAATGTTATCTTAAATTAATGGTTGGTTTTGCTTGTTTCTGAAACAGCATTTTTGCCCTTCCCACTTTACCATTTTACTAAAACTTCTCTCATTAAGTTTACTATTGACTTCTTATTGTTAATTCCTTTGGGTACCAACCTGTAGAATTTGAGCTTGTTCATCATTTCTTCTAGAAAAATCTCTATTTGTTTGGTTTTCACAATCTAGTTCACCTTGGTGGTACTCCTAAAGTTACTGAGACATAGGCCAGGGGCTTGGCTGGGCTAGAGTTCATCATCTGCTCATGTTGAGAGAAACAAAATAAGATACAAAAAAAGCAACTGATTTTACTTGAGGCTAAACTAGGAAAACAGCTATTCTACTTTTCCTGGACTCGTAGAAGTGTTATAATTTATAGAAGGGATCATCTATGGCAAACAAAAGCCAAGAAAGAAAAGAAAGAATTAAAGAAAGAAAGAAAAGATCAATAGATAAATAGATATCCGATAGATTCAGGAAACTGTAGACCTGCAAGTCAAAAGAAGCATGTGGTAATTCTGGGTTTCCCTGGAGTTCTGGCTTCCCCTGGCACCTAGTACTAAGGCTTTAGGGCCACCGTCTGTTCAGCCTTTGTGCCCGGCATGAAACGCTGGGCCATATGAAGCTGGGATACAGAGTGACTAAAGGAGCCTGCCCCATCTTCATCCCTGGACTGTCATTTCAGGCTGAAACTCTAGCAAATGGTGTTGAGAAAACTGGTTATCCACACACAGAAGAATTAATCTAGACCTATAGCTTTCACCCCATATGAAAAGCAAATCAAAGTGGATTAAAGACCAAGATATTAAAACAGAAACACTGAATCTGCTAAAAGATAAAAATAGTTAAAACTCTTGAAGACATAGATATAGGCATCGACTTTCTGAACAGAATATAACTGCGCAAGAGGTAACAATAAGGATCTGCAAATCAGATGACGTCACATTAAAAGGTGACTGCATAGCAAAGGAAACATCCCACAGAATGAAGAGACAACCTATAGAACGTGATTTTTTGGAAGCTATTCCTTGGACAGATGACCAGTATTTAGAATATAAATACTTAAAATAATTAGACATCCCCAAACAAAAGACCAACCAAAACTGAGCAATTGCAATACATACGCACTTCTCAACAGAAGCTATATTAATGGCCAGTAAGTAGATGAAAACGTGTTTAACAGCTTTGGCCATTAGAGAAACAAATCAAAACAAAGATGTTGCATGTTACCCTGGTAAAATTGGCTAGTGTCATCCATTCAAAATAACAAATGCTGGTAAAGTTGTAGGGAAAAAGAAACCCAACTACAATGTTGATGGGGCTGTAAGCCTGTACAATCAGTATGGAAAGTGGTGTGGAGGTGGGAAAAAAAAAACACCTCAAAATGGAAATATCTCTTGATACAGCTATTCCTCTGGTATTTTCTTGTAAGAGTTAATAGCATTGAATTATGGTGATATATGTTTTCTTATATTTATAGCAGTATTATTCATAATAGCTACAGTTTGAAAACAGCCTACATGCCCATCAACAGATGAATGGATAAAGGAAGCCTGGTGTACATACACAATGGAATACTACTCTGCTACAAAGAAGGATAAATTTGTGTTATTTGTAGGAAAATGCATACACCTTGAGACCTTAATTCTAAGTGACATAAATCAGACCCAGAAGATGAGATATTCCATGATTTGTTTTACACGTGAAACCCAAAATAAAAATAAGTTAAAGAGGAAAAAATGGCAGATAGGTGATAGGAAACAGGGCGGTAAATTTCGTGGAGATAGGGCTGGGATTTGTGCATGCTAGAGACAGGAGGGTGGGCAGAGAATAGGAATAATTAGCATGCAATACGTGTAGCACCAATCCCTCAAGTTGAATATAACTATTATGTATCAAGACTATATATTCATTGAAATAATAATTTGGGGGGAGAAGGGAAAAAGTCATGTTAGTGGAAAGGTGACTGGAACTGAGAACACAAATGAAAAATTCATAAACTCCTGTTTTTATAGAAGTCTTATTATACTAATTTATTTACATAAGTGAGAATTCTCACTAACCTCTTTGGCTTTTACTTATGTCTTCCTGCTCCATGGTTCCCCTGGGCAATCCTCACAAGTCCTATTTATTCAAACAGCTTATTTTGGCTGTGAGTTCCTATCTGTCTTTAGACCAGAGCTCTCTTGTAAATACACGTCTACTATTGATTTCATTCAAAGTGTCTTCCTAGTACCTGAAATTCAACATATTCAAACCACATTTCATTATCTTTCCTTGAATTTAGTTACTTGACTTCTTTAAGTTTTATTTACTAGTCTGAAATGCAGAATCAGTGAAGAACTCACATAATCATATTTCTTGCAGATTAAACCACATTTAACGTGTCAGTCGCTCAAGATGTCATTAGAATAGGACTTAGTGGTACATATTAATTATATGAACCAACATTCTCTATTTTAATAATTTATTTATCTGTGGACTATGGATCAGAAATCTGGGAGGCACCCTAAATTTCCTCTGTCATGGAATATTCAAATATTATCATTATTTATTATAATATTGTACCTGACATCATGGCTGAGGCCTTGATTTTGAGATATATCCCCAGTTCATTTTTTAGTTTTGATTTTGAGGCCGAGTCTCACCAAGTTGTTAAGTTGCCCAGGCTGGGCTAGAACTTGTGATCTTTCTGCCTCAGCTTCCTAGAGTGCTAGGAGTACGGGCCTGTGTGCCACTGGTCTAGGCTAGGATTTTCAATTAATTTGAAAAAGTATAATAGTTTTTTATATCTTGAGTAATTTTTTCTTTTTCCCCATCTCCTCACACTGTTTTTAAAGTGAGAGTTCAGGTCCCTGCAGTCACTCAGGGGCTTGTTCCAAGCACCTCTTCCATGTAGCTCGCACACTGCCTGCCGATTGTTCTTAGAAGTTCCTAGGTGACCATGGTTTCCATGCTGAGGCTCCTTTGTGGTCCCCTGTCTCTGTAAGCGCACACATCTTCAGTCTTGTCCTGTGCCCCTTACATAGGAAAGCAAGAAATGTTAAGATGTGTCTCTTCTGTGTTTCCGCTTCCTTTCCTGTTGCTAGATTTGCTCGTGGGTGCCACAGCAATATTTACCCAACTGGTGATTTCTGGGATACATCACACTGACTCAAATCTGCAGCTTGGCCCAAATTGTCCTTCCTGTCCCCAAGGTGGTATTTAAGACTCAAAATTAATTTCCTTGGGAAGCTTTCTTTAAAGACTATGGACTTAGTTAAGAAAGTTTTCATTCCTATTAAAACATAACTTAGAGCTGTTTGTCACTTCAGTGTAGCGTAGTGTCATCAGAGACGATGTCAGCATTGCCTGTACTATCTCCTCTCATCTGATGCGATGATCTCGTGATGTTTTTCTCCATTATCCTGTTACACAGTAAACATTTCTAATGTCAACATTGAAAATCCAGAATGCTCCATAAGTAGATTTTTTTGAGTTGTTAACATGACACCGCAAGCAGAAAATTCCATATCTGATCTCACGTGACAGTTTGAGGTCAAAATGTTCCCACAAACACACTTTCTTTGGTGTCCCTGAGGGGCAAAGTGTCCCAACCCCCTCAACTGAGATCTGTGCTCAAATTCTGCATGCTCAGATTCTCTTAGGAAGGCATACTCACACCGGACATCTTACTAAATATACACAAACAATGCGAAATCAAGAAAATCTGAAATTCAAAACATTTCTAATCCCGAACATCTTATGTAAAAGTTACTTGCATCGTGTTAATGCAGTGAAATATGTTTCCACTTCATTATTAGACAAACCCTGAGTCCAGAACTAAATATTATTTGGTATAATTTATTACATTTTGTTTTATATTTGTTGGTTTAGGTCAATTATATTTTAAAAGACTTTTCCATTTTTATTAATATATATATGTATGTGATACATAATGGTTACAATGAGCTTGAGTATTTTGTATACACATACACACACGCACGCGCACACACACACACACACACACACATTTTAATTCCTTCCTGTCCCCATTTTTAGCCCTTCGGCACCCTCTCCATTTGCCCCAACTCTCACTATTACACCCATTTGGCTTTACAAAACGCCTGTATTCTGGGCTTCTTATATTAGAGAAATCATGTAATGTTTACCCCAAGTTTGACTCACTTTACTAAGCAGGATGGTCTCAAGTTGTGACCATCTACCTACCAAAATCTCAAATCTGTCTTTATGAAAGAGTAGTGCTCCATTGGGTTTCTTAATGGGTCACCTGATACAAAAATCCCCCAGAGTCAACAACAGGATTATATTAAATTAAAAAGTCTCTGTGCAGCGAAGGAAACTATCAACAGAGAGAACTGACAGAGTAGGAAAAAAATTTTACTGCCATCTTGGGTTGTTGGCTAATAATTAGAACACACAAGGAGCTGAAGAACAATAGACCCCGGAAAATCAAAGACCTAACTAAAAATGGGTAATTCAAATGAACAGGCAGTTCTCAGATGAGGAACTACAAATCTATATTGAACGCATATAACAACATGTAACAATATACAATGTATAATATTTCCATGTAAAGCTATTGTGAAGAAGATTATCTGGCATTATTTTTGAAATACATTAGTTTCAGCTTACTGTTTTTCTTCTGTCTGATGTTGTTCCACTGCGTTTTAGTTTCCGTGTTTTAGCTGGAAATGAATATTCATACTCACTGTTGATTCACTGTTCACAATTCACCTCCTTCCTTTGTAACTTTTAAGTTGTGCGCGTGCATGCTCACGCGCGTGCATGTGTGTGTGCGTGTGTGTGTGTGTGTGCATGTGTGGCCTCGCTGGGTGTTTTTTTTTTAAAGTAATTTCCAACAGCTTGAATAGGGAGTGCCTCTGTGAGGTTTAGTTTATTATGCTTGGGAGTTGCTGCCTTCTTTAGGTTTGCAGGCTTGTACCTTTATTCATATAAAAAGTATTCAACTATTATTTTTCAAATACTTCTGATGCCACGTGTACTCTCTTGTCTAAGATTTTAATTGGAGTCCAGTAGACTGCTTAATATTATCCTATAGGTCACTGATGTGCTATTCAGTTTTAAAATTAATTATTGCTTACTATATTTAAGTTGTTTCTATTGATCTATTATCATTTGCCATATTTTATTAGATTTTTATTGCTATTGAACTATGAATGTTATTAATATATTCTAGATGAAATGTCACTTAACAGATGCCTATTTTGTTTTGTAAGCATACAGTTATATAATTGGTATTTATAGATTGGTCTTAAATCCTGCAGCATTACTAAATTGATTTCTCATTGTGCTAGGTGATTCTGTTGCATTGCAAATAGAGCCCTGTTCTTTTCAGGCTCTTTAGTGATTCTGTATATTACACTGAGGAATTTGGTACCATCTTTCAGATATGATCATACATTACTGGGAAAGGCTTTCTGTGATTTCTTTGCTGTCAACAGCAATGATTGTCCAGTGAATTCATTCTGAGCCTGCATGCTTTCCTGGAGAAGACTATCGAAACACCTCTCTCATACCACATGCCACTGTCAATCCGCTTGCATCAGACTGGTGAGGCAGGAAGCTCACACAAGTTAGGCCAAGCAAATTTATTCCTCATGTATGAGAACAAGGAATAAGAGATGCTCAGAATTCAAGGCCAGCCAGTCCCACAAAGCTTATGGGAGCTGTCTGGAACAGATGGAGCCTTATCTGTGGGCTTTCCACTTTGCGTCATGGAGGGACCCCCACAAGCCCTCTCCACTCTGGGTTTCATACACATAAGCAACCGGGAGGTCCAGGCCAGTGAGTCACAGGGTTTCCTGTACTAGAGGAGACGGGAACAGAACCTGCAGCAGTCTGATTAGCTCCTCCTCGTCCTAGGCTGCTGTCTTACCAGAACAGGTTGCAGTTACTCCTTAAACATAAATGAGAAAGAGTGCAGATTTGGGTCTTCATGGCCACTCGAGACTTTTCTTAAAACAACCAGTACCTTTTCTGCATAAACTTCATAACGTCTACCATGTTCATCAACAAATTCAGGTCCCGTTTCTGAATTCTCACTTCTCAGATGAAGCACTTTTGTTAGCCATATGACGTTGTGGCAAATGTCAGAAGAGCTTTTTCTCTGGGGCGGTGCTTGTTGCTACCCTGAGAAGTGTCCACTCCCACAATCACAGAGATCAGCGGTAGGACACTCTACGTCCCCTTCCCTCGAGTACACACGTGTCGGATATTCTTCATTTGCTTAGTGGAATGGCAGTGAGGGGAATCTGCCTGGTATGTTGTTAATTGTGTTTTTAATTGAGCCATTCCGTCTGAGCAAACAGTCACTAGTTACCGAAAATGCCACTTGAGCTCAGAAGTTAATAAAGCTGTACTGAGTTATTTTAGACGAGTATGAAAATACGGTAGCAATCTTGACAGAAATTCCTATTTATTTGAAGCTGAGATTTTCACATTTTAAAATGCAATTTCTTACTGAGCCAGGCTGAATGAGTGTAGATTTGTGTTTTTAGTAAACTTAGAGCATCTACCTATGTAGTTTTAATACTCACTATTTGCTTCAAGAGAGTGATTCTGTTGTCAGTATACAAGACTGCCTTTTCTTCTTTTTACAGCTCCCAACCGAGACACATCCATTTAATTTTCCACAAGAATATTACACTTTATCATAAACACTTTAGATTTTTTGCAGCATTTTCATATATCACATGAACTTCTGTCCTCTATGGTCATTGCCTCCTCAATGTGTCTGCAATTTATAGCATTCGTGAGATCACATATTATTTCAACTGTCCGTGTCTCTCTCATAAATTAGGGTATTACCTTACATGTGGCAGATAGTCACTAAATATTCATGACTAATAACTACAACTTTAGGACTCTGCCTGCTGTGACCCTGAGTTAGGTATACCACATTAAGTTCTTTTACAACCACACTGATTTTTTTTTTTAAATGGTATTGTCAACTGAATCCAGGGCCTTTGCCCTGAGCTACCTAACCAGCCCATTTTTTTAGTTTGATTTTGGAACAGAGTTTCACTAGGCCACTGAGTTGCCCAGTGTGAGCTCAGACTTATGGGCTTCCTCCCTCCCGC
Organism: Ctenodactylus gundi; assembly: GCA_004027205.1. Classification (NCBI taxonomy): domain Eukaryota; kingdom Metazoa; phylum Chordata; class Mammalia; order Rodentia; family Ctenodactylidae; genus Ctenodactylus; species Ctenodactylus gundi. The sequence goes on from PVKB01004108.1 coordinate 139,694, forward strand.
TCCAGGGTGACAGGCCTGCACCGGCACACCCATCCACATTGAACCGCTAACTTCACATCTGTCTCTTGATTTCTTGCCCGGAAATGGCATATTCCATTTTTTTTTTCCCCACAGAAAGTGTGTTCCTTTTAGATTTGCTTATTCAGGTTAAAGCCATCTTTGAAAAATGCATTTCTGCCCTCTTTATTTAGCTCCTTCTGCCATCCTTTCAGGTCAATGAACATTCTTCCACTTTCACTTTCTTTCCATAAGAACTTTAAGTGCTGCCACTGACAAAGCGCCTATTACATGCATGACAAAGCATCAGGCATTTTTCTTGTTATCTGATTATAATTCTGAAATAAATTAGGAGCTTACATAATAAAATTCTAAGCTAATATACATAGAGTACTAATAGTAGAGACATTTGACTACTTTATCCAGATCTCAGATATTGTAAATTTTGAAGCCAGTAGTGAGGAATCCTGACTGAGTCCCTCACACATCACCTTATGTGGCCCCTTCTGCTCACACTTTCCTTCTTTCCCTCCTTGTTTCACTTAGATGTGAATTTTTTTAAAAAGATGAATATTACCTTCTATTACCAAACCTTCCATTACCCTCAATTCTACTAAACAAAATGATTATTGGTCCTATGGACTCAGGAAGAACTGTGTGGATACTTTTTCTAGTATTTTTACAGCAGTGCAACATCATCTGCATTTTTATCTTTCCTCCTAATGAGAACTATTTTAGGGAAAGGAATTTATCTTATTTGTTTCTTTCATTTCTATGCCCCAGCGTAGGCCTAGCTCTTAATAAATGTTATAAATAGAAGCGAATATGTGTGTAAGGAAATTTTCGTAAAATATCACACTTCTCCAGCAGGTGCCACCATGCTATGAAAATACTCAGTCTGAATGTTCCCTGTTTTTGAGATAGTGAGTCACGTAAAATTCAATGAATGCCCTACTTTACTCGTTTAACTGATATGCACTTAATTAAAACTGCGACACTGCTGGATTCACTTTGGGGCTGTGTGTAGGCACAGCTGAGGTTGTTTGCTCATAGGCCTTGGGTGAGGTTCTGCAAGGCTTAGTGGCTCAGGGCTTAAATCCAGCAGCTCTAGAAGACCACAGTGAGTAGAAAATTTAGCAAGTTTGCACCACAGACTTAATGCTTGTATATGCCAGGTGCTAAGAATCTAACCCCACGGCGAAATCATTTGACAAAACACAATATGGTGTTAACAAAAGTACAGAAAGATAAGTGATCTATAAGCAAGTGAAAAAAATTGCAACTACTCAATCTTTCATAGAAACAGATATCTTTCAAATGCAATATCGGAAACAGAGGAAATCACCATTACTCAGGAAATGAATAATGCAAAAAGATGAAGTAGCAGTGACATCTTTGCCTAACGGGACTTCTGGCTTTGTGAGCTGAAAATTAATCCACTTCTAGTAATTCACAGAGCTTCATAAGTGAAAGGGAGAAAAAGGACTTAAATAAAATATCCAGACATTTTAATAAAAAAAGAGTAGGAATTCAGGCCCAGGGCTGTGCAGATTCTCCCAGGTGTCTTTCTCTGTGCACTCCCTGCCTCTAGCCTTCAGTGTAATTTCAGTGTCCAACACATGCTGCCCTTCCTCAGAAGACTTCCCCCAGAAGAGAGAGCCAGCAAATAAAGCCACAATGCATTCGACATGAACTTGTGTTTCAGAAAAAAAGCTAATGCCAGGCCAGTGAACAGAGGTGAGCAGGTGAGTGTGGTTGTAAACATGACCACCTGTTAGGCTGGGTGGCAGGTTATTTTTTCTCTTCATTATTTTACTCATTCATTTAACAAAGAATAAGTAACACCTGCGTACCAGATACTGTTCTTAACCTTGCAAATAGATGATAACAAAAGATAATATTTTGCCCCTTAAAAGAGTTACTGATTCCTGAAGGAAGAACTCAGTGGTTAGAGCACTTGCCTAATGTATAAAACCCTGAGTTCGATTCCCCAGCACCACATAAAGATCAGCTGGATGTGGTGGTGCATGACTGTCATCCCAGCACTTGGGAGGCTGAGGCAATAGGATTGCAGTGAGTTCAGGACCAGCCTGGACTGCAGAGTGAGACCCTGTCTCAAAAAAATAAATTGTAGGTGAAAGAAAGGAGGAAAGGAAGAAAGAAAGAAAGGAAGGAAAGAAAGAGAGAGAGAAAGAAAAGAAAGAGAAAGAAAGAAAGAAAGAAAGAAAGAAAGAAAGAAAGAAAGAGGCTGTTCTGAATACAGTTACTCCGATGAGACCCCAAAAGTCCATGGTTTGGTTGACACTAGCCTCTCCTATTGTGAGAAGGTAGTACTCAACTCTGATCACTATCAATTAGGTATTAATAGCCAAGAACTTAGTTGCCTTTTCTGCGTCTGCCTCCTGGGATGCCTTCATCATTCCCTGCGTGTTTGGGGTACCAAAACTATAATGTATGATTCTATCGTGTTTCACTTTATTATTCATTTAGTTTTGAGAAAGAAATCCTGTAAAAGAGTTCACTGCTCCTGCTCCTGAGGGGGCTCGAAGACGTGATGGTTACTAAGTGTAGTAGGCAGAGGCTTGTGTCAGGTGTGCGCCCAGCAGCTGAGATGGGCGTGACGTGGGATGCCTCAGGGGTAAAGAAGGTATGATTACCTTGGCCAGGTTGTACAGGGTCACATTTTGGAGGCAGATCTTCCAAGGTTACAAAGTATTGCGGAGAGATTTGGGTGCAAGCTTTCAATCGCACAGGTCAGCCAGAGAAATTGGTTACAACAATATTTCTAGCTTTGAAGAGCTAGAAATATTCTTTTTCCCACATTCTTTTTGTGGGCGAAGATCCATCAGTCAGGGCAGCGGGGCGGGGGAAGAACAGCTTGAAAGGGGGACCTGTGGGAAGGGATGTGGACAGCGTGGCTTCAGAGGAATTCAGGCTGGAAAGAAACAACCAAGGCAACAGGAAGGTGGGTCTCCAGAGGGGCTGAGAGCCTGCTGAAGGGGACGATCGCATGGCCATTTAATCCCGTAAAGTTACACCATCTGCATTCTACTATAGGATAATTCTACCCAAAATGTCAGCTGATTGCTTTAGTGGAAAATTGTTAAAAGGTAGGGAATCATGAAGGGGAAGGAAAGACACCGTGAGTCTGCATTGCGACAGACAATGTTTCGTTAGTTTTTAAGCATAGATTTTAATGCTGACATATTGTGGTAAATAGTATACCCCACCACTAGCAAGGAAAGTAAGTAGTGGAAGAATTACGTTGTTTGTATAACCCGATGTTGGGATTCTAACTCATTGCTGACGTACTCCAAAGCTTTTACTTGCTCCTCCTACCAAGTTGTGGCAGATCGGTAAAGCAAGGAACACTAGAATTTTCTAGAGTTCTAAAAGCTGATCTACGGTTCGTTTTGTTAAAGTAGTAAACGAACGCTACAACTAACCCGAGTCCTTTTGAACTTGTTTGTACTCCAAAATATTAACACATATTTATCACAGCCATCTTATAAAGAAAGAAAGTACGTTTCCCTTGAATAATTATTTCACTTAATATTTTTCTTCTTATTTTGCCTGTTATTCTGAGTTGAGTTAAACTTCGAGTCATTCTTTATAAAGGTTAACAGCAGGAGAGGATAAGAGGGCTACCCATTTTTAGTCAAAGTGGATTTCTTACTACATTAGTACATCAGAAAATATAAGAAAAGATCGCTGTGTATTTAAATATACAAATGGTCATTAGTTTTCTTGGGAAAGGTAAATATTATTTCAAGCTATAATTTGATTAGTTATAATTTAAAATGATGATATTAGCTATTCATTACATTATAAAATGGTAAGGCTTCACGCTTGACTGGATCGACCATCAGTGAACTAAGAGAGTTAAACATTGTTTGATATTGGTTAAATCTTAGAAAATTAGGTATATTTAGGAATTGCAGTAGAGAGGGAAGAATTAGATGAAAAACAGATGGATGGCTAGTTAGGGAATTGAAGAAGAATCATAGAAGAAATGAGGGTGAAAATATGACCATCTAGTCTTATAAGAAAGTAATAAAGAAGGCAAAATAATTATAGGGAGTCAATATTGCAAAATATTTATTAGTAAGAGAAACTTGTCTATGTACAAAGCCAACCTAACTGCCCTACCTACCCTCCTATTATAGACATTCTTCATTGTATCATTTTAATTTTTGGTCACAAATTTATCGCAACCCAAAATTATTGTTTGCTTTTTAATTTTTTTACTTGTCTGTTTTTATAGCTTGCTCAGTACGTGTCGGCATCGTGAGGTCTGGAATCTTGTCCCTCTTGGTCAACTTCTTGTCTCTCCTTGCTTAGAGCGATTTATAAAAAAATGACGTGACACTTTTGTATACATAGTTTTAAAAACTTATTAAAAATTATTCATTAAGTGGGTACATTTTCATGACAATTCAAGTAGAAGTTAATAACATCAACCAATATCTGAAAATGCCAAAAACAGGTACTTGGTACAATAATTAATGCAAATACATTTGTTAATGAAAGCAATGATTTTCCTTCAAGCAAGTTAAAATTGTATTTAACAAGTAAGAAATCACAGACATCTGATTCTGTGACTGAACCAGGAAAAGTGTTAACAACTAGTGCTCCAACAGAATTGTCTACAAATGATTTATTTATATCATAAAAAGTCAGGGAAATTAAATCTTTGGCCTTGACTTCTCTGCAATTATTGTGCAACAAAGAAAGCTGAATGTGAAATAGTGGCCTTTCAACTATATTTTATGGCATCCTGTACTTCTTATTAGAGCACAGTACATTATAATTGACTATTTTGCAAGCACTTCTGTGACACTTTATCGAGACACAGGCTCCATGAGGATGATACAAATGTCTAGGCCCTTATTAGTGTCCTCTCCTGAGAACACAGGTGCGTGGCTGCCTCAGGTAGTTGGGAAAAGATGTTTTAATTGTCAGAGGAAGGAGATATCGGGAGAATTCTGAGACTTTTCTGAATCCTCCTAGACAAACAGATGGAGGAATTTGATAGCAAAATCAAAACCCTTGGACAACATAAGCAAGATGTAAAGCCCAAGAAAGATTCTTTCCCACAAACTGGAAAAAACATGTGGGTAAAAATGAATCGCTAATAACCACAGACCTGCAGGCTATGGTGTCTGAATAGAAGAAGGCAGAGAGAAGCCACCGATGGGATGGGGGTGGGGTGAATTGGGGAGCCCAGATCTGGATTCACTGTAAGTCAAGGTTCATCAATTTGAGCAAGGCCCCCTTGGCCTTCCTTCCATGACAGGAACCTCAGGAAGATGAACTGCTGGGAAAACAAAAATCAAAATGGATCAGGGAACAACAGAAACAAAGGTAAGCTCAGATAAAAACAGGGTGTTGAAAACAAAGGAAATCACAGAGAGATAGTTGTCGTATTTTAACCATTACCTTGAAAGAACAGAGGAAAGAATTTTGTGAAACTAGGAAAGCCAAGTGTGGACAAGAGAAATGTACGAAGATAAATGTCCTAAGCAGTCACTATTAAATAAAAGAGGAAATAGAGAAGTTGAGGAGATAATAACTCTCTATTGTCTACCCCTGTAGACAATAAAAGAATTTTAAAAGTGTTCAAACAATTGAAATAAAATATTCCAGTAACAATTTCTACAAAAGAAGCTAGAAAGCATTTGACAGATAACATAAAATGTTAAAACCATCATAAATTAAAATTAAAATTACTTGAATTTAGAGACTCAGGTAAGAAGTAGAAAAGAGAAATGTTTGAGAATGACAACTACATTAGACTGGATAAACAGAGGTCACCATAAAACAGCAAAAAAGATAAATTGTACAATTTTCTCTTACATAAAAATATTTTAAAAGGATTTATAATGAAATGGCAAATGCTGAAAATTGGCCAAACAAGGAAAGCCTTCATCCTTATCTGAAGATATTGACTCAAAATGAACACCAGCAAGCCATTTCCTTGGGAAGTATTGTACCTTAAAGAAATAAATTAGGGAGCCATCTTAGCAAGATATCTATGACAGGGAAAAGAAAATTAGATTATTATTAAATGCTTCAGTAGCAACATTTGATAAGAAACAAAAATGGAGGTACATATGTTAGACACTTTGGCGTCAAGGATGTTACGTTCAGCAGAAGTGAGTGGTTCAAAAGGGCTGGTTTGTGGTCGATGTTCAACACTAGTGATTAGTCTAGAATTTTTTCCCTAGGGATCTTACTAGAGAATGAGTTTTAGAACAATAACTTGCCTACAGAGATGGTGATGGAAGAACTAGCAGTAGTAGGCATTTACGTATCGATGCGCTCCCAACTAAGGTTAGTGAGAATTCCCAGAGAGATGGTGTGTGGCTACGCTGTGGACAACAGACACCGCCCAGCTGCAAAAGTGAGGGTGATACAAGAGGAGATGGTAAGGGTAAAAACAACTGCACTTCTTTTGAGATTCATGATTGGTGTTTTGGTATTATCATGAATAATGTGTATGTAACGTGGTGTTAAACAGTTTATTAATTTAATACCAGTTGTCTGTATCAAACCTATGTCCTCTCTCAGCTCTGGTTCCAAAAATAATGGCTTGGAAATGATGACCATCTCAGTAGGGCTGAGCATCCTTTGTGCCCAGGTTTGGGTCTGAAATATTTACTATTTTAAAACAACAAAAAAGCACTCTTCCACAAATGGCTGATTTCTGATCTGAAGCAAGATGGACTCTTGGCGTCTTAACCTACTAGACAGCAAGGGCCTTTTCAGAGGCTGCAAAGGTCACGTCCAAGGAGCTGATTTATCTGAGAGCCCATCTGTGAAACTGACAAGGGGTGAGAGACAGGACAACTAGCGTTCCAGGAATGACTAAGAAATGGATGACTCGGGACCAAAAAACCCCAGGAATTTATAACATTAAAATAGAAAGCAAGTGGCCATATTTTAATACTAATAGGGAGTAAATTCATGATCCTGAAAGTCAGATAAATTAAAGGCACAAATCAAGCACATATACAACAACATTGCTTAATGAGGTATAAACCTTACAAAGTATTAAATGAGGGTGACATCTCTTTGTGGTGTTTGCACCAGCAACACAAGAGAAGGATACAATTAGAATATCACCACCTTGCAACCTTCACCAGTTCTCATCTGGTACCAAGGGCTGTGAACATCACAAAAGAGCCAGAATCAACTATTGTTGCAGCTCTTGCTGAAAGAACAAGATGCCACTTTTGTCAAAGAGATAGCCCCTGAGTCTAAGAGCCTGCATCCAGTGGCCAATTAGCAGCCGAGCAAAAGAATATGGAATTGTGTGAGAATTGACAATCCTCAAATTCCGGAGTGTGGGGCACTTTTGATTAAGTGGTTTAGGTTTTATAAAAAGAACAAGAAATAGAAAGCAATGGAGGGTAGAGAAAAAAACTAAAAGACGTGTACATATTTAAAATTAGGCAAGTCCCGGGAAGCACTCTTAAAGCCCTGAAATAAGGCAAAAAAAATTTTAATAAGTTGTTGTTACTTTCAGAGGACAATGGTGTGATTGGAATGCATGACACACAAAGTCTTCTTGTAGGAAAAGTAGGTTTTATCTTAAAATGATGCATTAAGTTCTTCAGTTGTTTTGTGTGACTGATTTTTTTATATCCTGCATTTTATTTTATGATAATAATGTAGCACCCCTCCCCATGAATGTATTTCATCTTCTGTTTAATGCATTGTTTGGCGTTAATTTTTAAATGAGCAGCAACTAAGCATTAGGGTCTTGTCTCTGTTGCCATTTGTTTTCTTTTGTGTTTGTCTTTGTTTTTGGTACAGGTGATGGAAACCCTGTGTCTTCTCACTGAGCTGCATCCCCAGCCTTTCTTCCCTCCATCCGGTCTTGTCTTGATTCTCTCTCTCTCTCTCTCTCTCTCTCTCTCTCTCTCTCTCTCTCTCTCTCCTTCTTTCCTTCCTCTTTCTCCTTCCTTCCTTCCTTTCCTTTCCCATCCTCCCTCCCTCCCTTTTTCTTCCAAATTTTGACACACAGTGTCACCAAGCTGCCTAGGCACGACTTAAACTTCACATCCTTATGCCTTAGACTTTCCAAAACTTCTGGGGATTAGAGCTGTACAACCACCACTTCTAGCTTGTCTCTGATATTCTTAATAAAAAGAGAAGGAGGAATGTTTTCACAACATGGATGGTCATAAAATAAGATACATTTGTAAGTGAATCAGTTTTTCTTGTTTCATACAAGTTCATCAGCGTATTTTCTCATTCACAAGCTCACAACATGGACTCAAGTAAGGATGAAGGTTCTTGAGTGTATATTATTGTGCTTCTAAAAATTAAAACCAGAATAATTTTGTGCTATGGAAAGCCTTTGTTTGGCTTTGACTATCATGTTTCTCTGTCTTGCTTTTGTTCTATTTTGTTTTGCTCTAGAATTACATGGATAATGCAAGTGTAATGCTCATTATTTTTCTCTCTCTTTTTCTTTTCTTTTCTTTTCTTTTCTTTCTTTCTTCCTTTCTCTATTTCTTTTTTTTTTTTTTAAGATCTCGCTGTATAGTACAGGCTGGTTCTGAGCTCACTATGTAGCCCACACTGGCCTTGAACTCATGGCAATCCTCCTGCCTCAGCCTCCCAAGTGCTAGGATTACAAGTGTGTGCCACCATGCCCGGCTTATGTGGTGCTGGGGAATTGACCACTGAGCTATTCCTCCAGAGCCTTTTTTTCTTTCTTGACAATAATAAGGTCTTTATTACAGTAAGAAAGGTACAGAAGTGAACTAATCTTATTCAGCAGCTAATAATATATTTCTTAACACTTTGGATTAATTATGTGTATGCCTACCTCTTGCAATCTCTGTGATAAGCCTAGCTCTATTTGTTGTTACACCAGTAGTCCTACGAAATATTACCACTTTGCCCATGTCAAAAAACCTAATTTGATTGGTTGTGATTTGCCCAGAGATAATCCTAGAAAATAAATGATTAAGTTGAAGTTTGAGCCAAAGCTTCTACCTCCAGATTCCATATTTGTCCTTCCAAATAGGTCACTGAGGGACAGTTTCCAGCATCCTTGTCCTGTGTTTATACCAGATACTATCATCTTGAATAAAAATCTAAATTCTACTAAAAAAATGTAGGACAGAGAATCTCTCCCCTTGGAGTCAGCTCTTTCTCAAGAGAAGAGAATGGGTATAACAAATGGGCACTTTCCCCCTCGAGTTAGTTTCTTTAACAACTGAGTTTCAAACCCTGATGAAATAACTCAGTAATAATTTTCAGACCTAGCCTTCATTGACGGTAGTGTGGAGTTTATTAAACTCAGTGAAATTGTGTCTATCAAAGCAAGTTCTAGAAAGATGACAATAGAAGAAAGAAATGAAAAATAAGTAAATTATTGCAAATAATGAAGCCATTCAGTAAGCCTAATTTTTCATTATCCTCCAGGAGAGAAAAAAATCACTATCATAATCATCGTTTTAAGAATATGCTTTTGTCTCTGCACTTAACTGGCATCTACTTTGTTGGAGAACGAGCAAGGTTAAACTGAATGTAAGAAGAGCTTTTGCCTTAATTTAGAGCTAAGGAAAAATAATCAACTATGCAAATATCACAAGCAAAGGAAAATATTCTCTACATATATAATATACAAATATATAATTATTTACTACCACAATGGGGCACAAGAAATCTGGCTGGATATTATTTGGGAACACTTGAGGTTTTTTTTTTTTTGTGGTCCTAAGAATTGAACACAGGACCTTCCCTTCTGATCTCAGTGCTTTTTTACTGTTGATTTGATACAGGATCTCACTAAGTTGCTAAGTTACCCAAGCTGGCTTCAATTTTTTAATCCTCCTGTCTCAGCCTCCCAAAGTACTAGGATTACAGGCCTGTGCCACTAGGTCTGGCTGAATTTTTGGATTATTTAAAAAATCTCATTTCTGAATTTCCTTGCTTTTTTTTTCTTTAAATAGATTTATTCCTTATATTTACCTGCCCCAAATCTAAGCTACTTAGTTAAATCTTAAGCAGAATGACAGGCAAAACTAGAGAGATGAGAGGGAAATATTGTGTTGAAAAAAGACATTGTGCACTGCTCACTCCTTGCCCGACACCTTCTACACAGGTGACTCACTGTAGATACGGGCTCCTGTGAATTCTTTCATTAGAAGATGAAATTCATTGTTTATCCAACTTCTTAAACTTTTGAATGGTTTTAAATTAATGCCAGAAACAGCTAAGGCACATCTCCGAGCACTCTCTCCAAATCCCACCTCAATTTTGGCCTTTCTTCCTTTTTCATTCAGCTCATAGTTTTAATTATAATAACTTGTTTAGTGGATCACTCTGCAACTCGGAAATTTACATGATTAGAAAATCTAGCCTGTGTGGCTATTTTTTCCTTGAAATAAATGAATATAACTTGAGTAAGAGAACTCTTTTAAAAGGTAATGTTGAAAGTTAAAGTTTTACGACATAAACTCAAAATGTTGACTTGAAAGCTCCCCTGTGGAGTGCCTTCTTGGTAGCAACTCAAGTGTATGTGTGTTACGTGTTATTGTGATACTCATGGGAGGTAGAGTTCTTTTTAATTCTGCCAAGTAGCCCGCTTCTTCTGTGAGCCCTGAGGTCCTTCTAACCTCTCTTCCTGCTACATGTATTACCACACTATAGAGGGCCATCCATCTTTGCTTAGTCAGAAAATTCTTCCAAGAGCTGTGACTTCTCAATGGAAATTTCTGAACTCTAATTTACCTCAGTCTAAATTAATAGCTCAAGTATTTTTAGAGAATCACTAAACATGAAGGGAAATGTTAAGGTGTAAAAAAATTAACATTTAAAATTTAACGTTATTTGAGGATTTGGATTTATATCAAATATGGAGAACTTCAAATTATGAGTATAATGACTCTGTACTCTGTCCTAGAATTTCGAGAACCTTGAGCTCCTGCAAGAGTACAAATTGTGTTTGATTCGTGTCACGGGGGTGCAGACTCTGCTTCTGGTCTGTGTTGGATTCACGAGTCATGGAATAATGATAAGATGACAGCAATGACATCAGAAAGTGACAGCAAAATCGTTGCATTGGTCATTCCTGACACATTTAAATGATAAATATGTTTGTCCAGAGGCAATCTATTCAACAAACTGTTCAATTGAGCCCTTTGGACTATAGTGATCTAGCTGTTTCCAGGGATTGTCAGAAAACCTGAGCATGGAGCTAGGTGTTATGACCAAGTAGTACAAGGTGTACTGTAGGAACCTGTTCCAAAAATAGCGCTCAAAATTTTTTTTTGCTTCCATAATCCCAGAATTATACCCAGAGTCACATTCAGTGGCTGGTTTTGAGGGAGGCCGTTGCACTTTCCCTGTGAGTAGGTGACTGACTGCAGACGAGCAATTCTGTTGCTGGCTGTTGGGAAGGAAAGGTGAAGTTCCCCTTTCAGATAATGGTTGTGCATCTTCCTGAAACCCCGCATCCCGGAAATGGAAAACGGAGCCACTCATCAAGTGGTTCGGTAAATCTCCGACATGTGTTGGTGATACTGATTCCTGCTTTTTTTGTTTGTGTATTCCTAGAATGCAGTTCCAACAGGATCAGCAGCAGCGTCGGAAATTTGCAGCCGCCTTCTTGGCATTCATTTTCATTTTGGCAGCTGTGGACACAGCTGAGGCGGGGAAGAAAGAGAAGCCAGGTGAGCTGTCCAGTTAGACAGGGGCTGATGCCAGGCCAGCCCAGCCGTGTACCGTTAATCCCTCCCTCCTCTCTCCCTTCCTCTGTCTCTCTTCTTTTCTTCTCTCTTCTTCCCTTCCTTCCTTCGTTCCTTCCTTCCTTTCTTCTTTGAGTACAGTTATATTAGAGGCCACTATATATAGAACATTAACTACCAATTCAGTGCTTCTATACAAAAGAGGTAGCCAAAAATAGTTAAATCTTAATAAAAGTGAAAAAACACTGTATTGGAAGTAAGTTATTAGATTAGCCATGTATTTATGTAACATCTCTTCCTTAAATAATACTAGTCAAGACTTTTTCTTTTTTTTTGAGATAGGGTCTCACTCTGTAGTGCAAGTTGGTCCTGAGCTCATAGCAATCCTCTTGTCTCAGCCTCCCGAGTGCTGGGTTTACGGGTGTGCACCACCACACCTGGCTTATGTGGTGCTAGGAAAGCAAACTCCAGTACTTAGCACTTGACTTAACACTTGCTAGGCAAGTACTTTAACTGCTGAGCCATTCTTCCAGCCCCAGGAGTTTTGGGTTTTAATCTTAGATTTACAAAGGAAGAAATTGGATCCCAGCAAGGGTAAAGCATTTTTTGCTTCTCACAGATGTGAGTAGGTTGTGGATCTGGAATTCTGTTCAAGTATGTGATACACCATATTATATTATGTTGTTCTAACTATAAGACAGACAAGATCATTGACTTGCACTGAAAAAACTAATCTGACCACTGTTACTTTTAATAAAAGGTTTCCTCATTTTTTTGAGTCAGTGTCTCGCTCTGTAGTCTGATCCTGAGCTCACTGTGTAGAGCAGTTGGGCCGCCAGCTCCAGGCAATCATCTTACCTCAGCCTCATGAGCATTGGGATTCCAGATGTCAACCACCACACCCAGCTGATCTTTATGCGGTATGAGGAATCAACTCAGAACCTTGAACGTGCTAGGCAAGCAATTTAACCACTGAGTTACATCCCTTCCCCTTTTAGGCTTGTTTTTGACCATCAATTTTTTTAATAGAAGAGATCGATTCCATATGGAGATTTTAATCATTTCGCTTGTGTAAGAGTTGCGTCAATATCAGTTCTAATATTCTCCAGAGTTTCTTTTCTCTCATCTATTGCGCATTCTCTGGTCTCATCATATGACTGACACCCATCACACCTCTACTATTTACTGGACAATAAGAAGACAGGTACAGAGCTGACATTTTGCGGTCAAGGTCCCCGGGAAAGAATTTCATTACATCCGGGGATGAAGTGTTTTTTGGATATCAATAACTTTTGCTTCTTTTTTTTCCAGAAAAGAAAGTGAAGAAGTCGGACTGTGGGGAATGGCAGTGGAGCGTGTGCGTGCCCACCAGCGGGGACTGCGGGCTGGGCACCAGGGAGGGCACCCGCACTGGCGCTGAGTGCAAGCAGACCATGAAGACCCAGAGATGTAAGATCCCCTGCAACTGGAAAAAGCAATTTGGAGGTAAGCTGACAATACTGTCTGGATCCAATCTCCTCCTCGCAGGTAACGCTGGAACATTTTCATCAAGGGCCTTTGGAGGGGTCAAGTCCTATTGATCTCCAATAAGTCGATTTTTGCCTTCGTCTTGAAACAGTTCTATTTAGTGACATCACTGCCCACATGATTCCACACTTAATAGATTTTGCGGAACTAAATATATACCCTAGCTCACAAAAATGCATATAAAGCTGATAAAATATTATAAGGACATATAATATTGATTTGAATCTTCAAAATTTCTTGTCATGTGTCAATGTCAATTTTCTGGTGGTGCTGTTGGGCCATTGTTGTGAAGACACCACAACAGGTGAAATTGTTAAAGAGTATATAACATCCTTCTGTGTTATTTCTTTCATATAACTATAGGAGAATCTACAGTTGTCAAACTACAGAAAGTTAAAAACAAAGGGCGCCTTTCCTGTAGGTAGTGGCACAAAGAGGTTTTGTCACGGGTCTCCCTTTGATCCTGTCCTTCCTTTAGCGGAGTGTAAGTACCAGTTCCAGGCCTGGGGAGAATGTGACCTGAATACGGCCCTGAAGACCAGAACCGGAAGCCTGAAGCGAGCCCTGCACAATGCGGACTGCCAGAAGACTGTCACCATATCCAAGCCCTGTGGCAAACTGACCAAGCCCAAGCCGCAAGGTAGGTCCCACCATCGGCCCACGATTTAAATAGGCTGATGAACTCAGAGCTTCGTGTAGAGAAACCCACATTAAGAAAATGTTAAGAAAACGATTGAAAAACTATTGTATATTGAACATCACAAATATACTTTTTAGCAGACAGTGTGTGAATTCACCTTGAAGTCTTCTGCCTAGCTGGGAGAATACAAATACAAATTCGTGACTTTGTAAGATGTAACAATTTAAACAGTCGTGTAGGATGAACATGTATTCTGACCTCTAAACCCAGATTTGATCCTGACAAACTTATGAAGCTTAGGAGGCAGAAAATTTTAAATCAAACCTCTTCTGGATGATCTGAAGTACAGTTTTTACAAAAATCAGAGTAATTATTTTATATTATTTTCATCATGTAACTTGAGAGGTCTGTAGTTCTTGTGATTATTGCAAAAATCCTTATAATTTTTGAGCTGTTGTAGCTTGCCAAATGTATTCATCATGGAATTTGAAAATTATGTAGAATCAGAAAATCAGGCCTTGCTTTCATACTGGAAAAGATTAAGCAATGAATGGTGGTGGCTTTTTTCAACGAGGATTCCAGCTGAGGGAAGTCAAGGGGGAATGAAATTCTTTTATTCCATGGCTACCCTGGGCTAGGTTGTAGCTCCTCTAAAGTCATACGTGGAAGTCCTATCACACAGTACCTTAGAGATGCAACAGGATTTGGAAATAAAGTCTTTAAAGAGCTAACTAAGTTAAAATGATGTTGTATGAGTGGGCTATAATCAAACATGGCTGGTATCCTTACAAGAAGGGGACATTAGGACACACACACACACACACACACAAGGACACTGTAGTACATGGAGAATCACGTACTGAAGGTCAACCGTGTGAGGATGAAAAAATAAGGAAGCCACTTACATGGTATGAGAGAAACCTCAGAAGGAACCTGGCCATTCTGATCCTTGAGCTAAGGCGTCCAGCCTTCAGAGTTTGGCTGTCCGTTTTGTTGTGACAGCCTGAGCTACCTCAGGTAGTGAGCTTTATTTAAATCGAAATGGAAATATTTCCTTGGTCTTTATTCGTAATGGAGCCCTAAAATCGCCCAAGAAATTTACACATTCAGATTAATTATAAGGAGAAATTCAGAACAACGACCATAAAATAAATGCTCAGATGAAGTGAAAATAAGAAAAGAGAAATCCCATAGAACGTGAGGAGGTTTGGCTGGTTGGCTGCTGGTAGCCAGAAAGGATTCTCTCTGTATGACCTGTTCTTTCCCTCTGATGAAGCTGCCCACAGAAATGTTCACTCTCAGCTTCAGATGGGCAGGGACAGGTAGTAACTACTGATAGGGAATCTAGGAACCTTTTGTAGGTCACAGAAGTCTCTGTTGTTGCAGTTGCTTTAGTTGTGTGCACTAATGCAAGGGGTTGGCGTGATGAGTACTTGTGGCATTTTCTGTGTCTCTTCTCCGGAGACAACCACAATGATCTAACTAAAATTGATGGTCATAGCCATTCTGCGAAACACTTTCATAAATGGAAGAACTCAGGGACTATCTTCAAATTAATTAATTTTCAAGTGAGCTATTGAGCTAAAATACTCCACATAAAAATAGGATGGAAAAGAAAAGAAGCTAAGTTAGTTTTCATGTTTGAGGACAACAAGTTCTCAACCTGAACTGCACATTAGAATTTTCTGCGGAAACGTAAATATATCCCAGTGCCTTGGTACAAGCAGATTAATAAAAAGAAGATCACCAATGTCTTTAAAAACTTGAATGCTGCTTAGAAGATTTCAATATCTCAGCAAAAATTTGAAAACTACTACTGTCATAGTATAAGTTTTTGACAAGACACTGCACACACATTGGGTGGATGACAGCGGAATTTGATGAATATGAAAAATGTGAACAATTTTAGACTAGACCACGACAAGAAAAGATTCTTAAGAACATTTGGTAAGTATATTACATTAAATCTAACTTTTAATTGAAGTAATAGATATCTCACCTTTTTACATTTTCCCACTTAGTAATATTTAATGAAAGTTAGAATCTACTTCACTCTATAAGCTTGCAGTGGTGGTAAAAAATACTTCCAGTGAGTAGACAGTCTGTAACGTTCATACATATTAATGAATTAAGGTATATAATTAATTGAAAATGAATTCACTTAAGCAAGCACCATGTTTCAAACTAGTAGTGAAGCATTTTTATAGGAAATTAAAGATAAATATCCCTTGGTCATGATAGGCCTTTGTTACAATTAACCAATCTTTTTCTTAATAGTGGAGGGTTTTATAAGTCTTTTCGGCACTAGACAATCTGCACAAAAATAATCTTACTAAAGAAATAGAGCCAAGAAGTCAAATCAGATAGGAGATTTTCTTAATGGAAACACACACACGCACATACACATATTATGTGATATATTTCTCATAGTTTTAAATGAAATGTACCAAGTGGCCTGTGCAAGTTATGCATATTTCTATAAAGCTCTTTCCAATCACTCTGGGTGGATAGTACAGTTTCCCTTTTGTGGGTCTCAAACTGTAATATGCCTCATTTTCTCCTGATCAACAAAGAGGCAAATACAGCTACAATGGATTCTGTATTGTCATGACTGTGATTCGTTTTCTTGGCCTGTGCCTTTCTTTCAGTACTTTGCAGATGTTAACCTCATAAAGTCCCATATATCCTTTAAGATAAATATTACAAGGAAAATGAGGAATAATGGTTAATTTATTTGCGTGGGATACAGTTCTAATAAATGACAGAGCCAAGACTCGGCCAGCTTTGAATTCTTACTGTCCTTTGTCCTTGGTGTGTCACATCCATATGAAGGTATAAACTCACCTCCATGGGATTACTTTATTATTGTTTTTCTTGAAGTTGGAGGAAGCCAGCTTTGTAAGGCCCAGTACCATTTGTGCCGAATGGAAGAGGACATTTTATGCAACATTATTTTTAAAAGAATCCTGGAAGATATCAGTAGGTTTTAATTTTCAGGAGTTTGGGGATCTGGCAGGGATCTGGTACAGATCTGCCCTATTCTGTGCTCTGTTGAGTCCCTTCTGTCCCAAACAAGTATAAGTCCTGAAAAATTATGTAATAAATACTAAATGGAGAGAGTTTTATTCACAAAATCTACCAAACCCTAGTGGGAATGACCTTTAGCCATTTGCCAAACTTTTCTGAAGTGGTACAGTGACAAATGACATCATTCAGGAAAAAAATTAGTTGACGATGCTTTTTCCTATTTTAATTTAGTTCAAGAAAAGAGAGAAGACAGAATGCACTAATTTTTACCAAGTATCCCACTTAGGTTAAAAATTTCCTTAAAACTCATTCCAGCCCAGTGTATCAGCATTACCTCTGGAGGAATAGTACTTCTTGGTGCTTTATCAATATTGTGCAAACTCTATACACTATTCACAATTTTGATAGTGGAGAGGCCCCTCACCTAAAGATTCTGCTATGCAGAAGCCCCACTTCAGCTAAAGAGAAGGTTCAGCCATCCACTTCTCTCTTATACACCTGGAAGAAGCCAGAGTCCCTCTCTGTAGGAGTAACAACGGGGCAATGCCTGTGGAATGGCGCTTTTCCCTGGACCACTGCTGTGTTGCTCTCAGGAAGGGCCATTGCTCGACTGATGATTGTAACCAATTTGTTTAATTATTATAATACAAGAGTCTAGCGGGGATTACTCAATCAACCAATGTGCTAGAAACTTCGGCTTTTATTTTCTTAATAAAAGAAATGAGTTTTTATATTAAGCTTAGCTTAATTAAGAAAATCCTGTATATGTCAGAGATTTTATGTGCAGCAGGTTCTACTCTAACTAGTTAAATAGAAGGAGGTTTATTCAAGGCTATCATATACAATAGTTCAAAGACTCTCCAGGAGGACTGAGGATCTGGCATGAATACTGCAGGGCTAGGAGTAGTGCGGCCAAAGGCAACAGACCCAGAAGAAATGCCTAATCGCGCCACATGAGACTGACCTAGCAGAAACCCTTCTGCTGAAACGACCCACTGCTCCGCACGTACAAATTCAAAGAAGCGTTTTCTCTTCAGCTGTGCCTCGTAGCCAGCCGCTTCCACCTGCTTTCTTACCAGGATATCTGATCTCTACAAATCTGGCCCACGCCGTGAGCTGATTACTTTTCCTTCTCCCTGTCTCATTTAAATAACCCTGCTCAACAGCGACTGCACCATACAGAAACCCTACTGCAAGGGAGCCTGGGAAATGGGTGTTTCAATTTTCAGACTCCTCCTGAGCAGAAGACGAAATGCCGAAGCTTAGATGGCAGATGAATGGGTACAGACCACAACGTGGTTGCGGCGTGCACGCAGTGGAGTACTGCTCACCGTGTAGCCGAGAAAGGCATGCACCTGAAGCCTATTATGCCAAGCAAAAGGAATCAGACACGGAAAGTTATTTCTTGCTTCCTCTTATAGGAGGAATCTAAAGCATGAGTAATTAAAACAGCACATGAAGGATAAACGACAGCGTCTTAGTTACTTTTTCGTTGCTGTGACTCAATACCCAACACCCACAAACTTAGGAAAGATTTTGACTCACAGTCTCGAAGGTCACAGTCCATTCAGGGGTGGCCGGCAGCAATCGAAGTACACGGCAGAGAGAGAGAGGCGCAGGCAGCTTCCCCGGACAAACAGGAAGACAAACTGAGGCTAGTTGAGACTAGTCCCAGAATCCTTCAGGCAGGCAGGTGCAGCTTATGTATCCTTTCAGGTCTCCGCCCAGTAACCGGTCCCTCCTGCATCCAGGTGTGGCCACTACACACCGTTAATCCTAACTTAACTGCAATCCACCCCTCCGGACCAGACCCCAATCCACCAACATCACATGGTTCCATTAAAATACATGAGACTTTTGGGGGACACTCCAGATCCTAACCACAACAGGTAGCACGGAGGTAGACTGTGGGAACGTCAAGGGGGTCCATAGAGAGGGGGACACCGGAGGTTTGGGGAGGGAAAGGGAAGTAATACGCACCACTTCCCTGAGTTGAATGTAATTATGTATCACTAACAGTAATAAAAGAAATAATGGGGGGGGGAATATTGGAAGTGAAGTAATTCCTTTTTAGCCAGCTGCTCTGCCAAAGTGTTGGAATGAGTAGGAGTCTATCCTTAGGCACAGTGGCTGTCTCCCCCAAGACGACCTGTGGCATCGCTGCCACTCCGTGCAAAGAAAAGAGAACTCTATCCTACAGAGACTTAAGTTTCTCCTCTTTGGAGCTACCATTTTTCCCCTCTTTGGGGCTAATTAATCTCTGAATAGTAACAAAAGGGGAAACAAAGTTCAGTCTGTTCTGGAAGCTCTGTAGAAAGTATCAGAACAGAGCATCCTTCAGAGGGCACATAAAATAATGCTTTTCTAAGCCACAAATGTCTCTCAGTGGTCCCCTTAGAAGATGGGCACACTGTGTGACTAGATCATCTTCAGAACAAGTCTGTAGAGGAGCGGTGACCCCAGGGTCTCTCCTGGAAACCCCTGTGTGGGGGCCATGCAGCCAGCGAGGAGGCACTGGCCCCCAAGAGGGTGGCTTGTGTGAGGGTGGCTTGTGTGGCGCCTCCAAGGAGCTGGGAGTTCCCCAAGGGCTTCAGGGAATGTTGGCTAAGGATCATCTTGGATTATTGTTCAGGGGCGGTTATTGGTCATTGCTTTCTGACAGATGCATAAATTTAGGAGTTTTTCCACCCATTTTATTGGTATGTATATGCGCAAAATTTAAGGTGTACAATGGAGTTGAGCCTTTTATGCACACATGTATCTTGTCAAGGTGACAAGGGCTTTCCCACTCTCCTTTTGTCCTTCCCCCTCCCCTCCCCTCCCTCCCTCCTCCCCTACCC